>CM061269.1:87890000-88090000 GCA_030848825.1 Tadarida brasiliensis
TTTAAATTGCTATGTCTCCACCCTAAAATCAAGCGCAACGGAGCAGAAATTCTGTGTTTGTCACCAACCCTTTATTGAAACTGGCAACTTACACACTTTATAATAGAACAACAAAAATAATGTTCGGTATATACAGTCTTTGCATGGACTATCTGACCATACACAAGACAGAGTGATAACACAATCTAATCTTCGTAATAATCTGTGCACAAAAAGACACCCGACAGACAACGTGAGAACGTTACAGTGAAATGACATCACAGGTCCAGTAAGAACTCAGCCTAATACAAAATGTACACGTCTATTGCCAAGGACGCCTCCGGAGGCCCAGAGTCCGTTCAGTAGTAATTCACCCCGAGTCGGAGGCGGAGATTTGGTGTGTGGCTATAAGTCTCTTCAGCGAGACCACCTCTGTGGATAAGTTTGCTATCCCCTGCTTCAAAAACAAATTCTCTGGGTCGGACACTTTGTAGCCATTGTCTTTGACGTCCCCAACTGCAGCTTTGAAACTGTGCTGAGTGTTGCCATTCAGTTCTTTCTGATGCCAGTGTTCGGATCTGAGAGACCAATCTTGGATGTTCGTCACCTGCACTGAGAAGGGCGTGAGCGAAGGATGGACCCTACTCGGGGCACTGTGCTTCTCCAGTTCCAAATGTCTCTTGGACGTCATGTCCACGGGCGAGGGGAGTTTTTGCGTGGCGTCGAAGTCGCTGTCGAACGCCTCGATTTTGATCTGCATAGCTTTGGCCTTAATTCGCAGCTTGTGTGGCAGGGCAGAGGAATTCACTTCTGGGACTTTCACCACCGTGGCGAGTCCGTGCTGAAGTTCCACGGGAGAGTGGATCGGCCCTTTGGGGACCTGCTGCTCGTCCTCTCCGTCCGACGACTTTCCTACGGCGCTGTCGTCGGCCTCCGACGTCCGAGGGGAGTTGCTGGAGGACCGGCTGACCTGCAGCAGAGGCGGGGAGTGCGAGTAGCCGGGGAAGGAACCGCCCACGTAGCTCTGATACACGGAGGCCCGGTAGGCGCCTCGGTCGTCTCGCGGCTCCCTGGCGTAGCCCTCCAGCTCCACCGGCTCCTGCTTGATGACTTGGAACTTGCCGTGGGGACTCCTGCAGCCACTCTGCCCGGGGCCGTCCTGCGCGGGTTCGAGCGAGGAGCCCTCGGAGCCGTCGGACAGGGAGCTCTGCGGAGAGTGCTTGATGACGGAGATGCAGCTGCTGGCCACGGCCGCGGGCTCCCGCTCGTCCACGAAGGCGCTCACGCTGGGGGCGGCCGCCTGGTAGTCCTGGAAGTACACGGCGGTGGCATTGCTGAGTTTCTGGATCTCCTGGGCGTAGGCCGCCGAGCTGATTAAGCCGAACTTGAGCTTCAGCGAGAGCAGCTCGGCCTTCAGGGTGGCGTTCTCCTCCCCCAGGGCGACCAGTTTGTTCTCCAAGACCAGGTCGTTGAGCCGCCGCTTTTCCCGCGACCTCTTGGCGGCCTCGTTGTTTTTCCGCCGCTTCTCCCAGTACATGGCATCCTTCTTGTCGTCGGGGATGAACTCGCGCTTCCGGCGGCAGGCCGAGGCCTTGCCCTTCCCCACGCCGCCTTCGCTCAGCACCAGGTCCTCGCCCGCCGCCAAGTCTTCCGAGACCTCGGCCAGGGCCGGGGCAAGCGCCCCCACCTTGTCCACCCCGCTCCCGGGATCCAGGGCGGCCTGCTCCTTCTTGATGGACTGCATGGCCCTCAGCTGCATCGGACACAGCTCGGCCTCGCGCTCAGGACACCTCACTGCCCCAGGACCCTCGAACGCTCTGCAAGGGCCGGGGTCACATCCATCAATATTGTTCCTCCAGGCGCTCGTCCCGGCCCGTCTCACCAGGTCCCCCTCCTGAGTGCAGTCGGGCTCTTCTAGGTGACCTGCGACAGGAAAAGAAACAGTTATCCGTCTGGTAAGCATCTAGGACCGACTGTGCACAGGAACTATGCTGAGCGTCTAGGGTATACAGGTCTGAACAGGACAGCTTTCCGTCAAAGAGTCTGTGACCTTGAAAAGGCAGGAAGTGCCCACATAGCTGGACTGGGAAGCTGGAAAGGGCCAGTCCCCCGGGGGGACCTCGGAGCAGAATAACCAGCGAGTGGTCCAGGCCAGCACCCCGCCTGGAGAAGCAGAGGAAGGCTGTTTCAGGAGAAGGATGGGGGGGGACGGGCGGGTGGGGATGGCACTTCATCCCCAGGAAGGAAACGACAGACCGCCTCTGGTTGCTCCGTTTCCAAATAGTCCTCGCATATTGTGGCACTTCTAAGAAATGTGACATTACATGTATATCACAAAGAAGCAAATAAGCTAACCTTTTTATTTTGTTTATTTTTTATCCTCACCTGAGGACATTTTTGCATTTATCTTCAGATAGAGCGGGAGGGAGAGAGGGGGGAAGAGAGAGAGAGAGAGAAACATCGATGTGAGAGAGACACATCGAGTGGTCGCCACCCACACGACCCCAACCAGGACTAGGGACAAACTGCAACCGAGGTACATGCCCTTAGCGGGAACCCGGGTCTCTCTGGTCCACAGGCCGACGCTCTAACCCCTGAGCCAAACCGGCCAGGGCCAAGCTAAGCTTTTAAGAGGAACGTTTCCAAGTAAACTCCTTTACTCTCAGTAAACACATTCTACGATTATATGGAATAAAATACAGTGGAGCCGAATTTTTATTCCCTCCAAAACTAAAACAAAAATCACACAAACAACCGAGTTGGAGTGGTTTCACCTGACTCTCATAAGGACACAAACCGGTCCCTCACCCGAGGGCCTCGTGGGCTTACGTCCAGCTCATCCTGCCAGGTGCTCGGCCCACCTGAACCTAAAGGACTTTCCTCAATGAAGCGACTCTGTGCCGTGAGGTCAGAAATGTTCTTTCCTCCGCTTCCTTCAAATTGATTTACCCAACACTCCCTTAACAGAAAAGCATCCAAAGTGCCTTTTTTGGTCATGAAAATCCTGTTGAAATAGATTTCATTTACATAGTAGCTTCAGACTAAAATAAACAGTGATTATTCAGAGATGGGTTTTTTTTTTTTTCTTTCTTTTAAGTACGGTGGGATTCTTGAAATTTAGAATTATTTTAGGCCCCGGCTGGGTAGCTCGGTTAGTTAGAGCATCGTCTCCATACGCCAAGGTTGTGGGTTCGATCCCCGGTCAGGGCACATACAAGAATCAACCAATGAATGCATCAATAAATGGGATAACAAATCGATGTTTCTCTCTCTCTCTTCCTCCCTCTCCCCTTTCTCTCTCTCTAAAATCAATAAAAATAAAAAATAAATTATTTTAAACAGAGAACGTAATTACGAAAAGAATTCCTTTCCGCTCTACTAATTAGCTTCAAACAAACATAAGAACTCAAAAACAGAACCATCACCCTTCCACTGATGAACTATTTATACTCTGAATTTAACTTGCCATGAGATGATAAAGCCACATTTGGTTGCAGTAACAATCTTCTCGTGGTGGCTTCTGGATCTGTGTTTGCAGACAGGGCTTCTCCACCTGATTTTCTGCAAGGTGACACTTTCACAAAGGGATGTGACGAGACGATGACACTCAGCATGACCCGCACCTGGCCTATGTCCCCGGCCACACTGAAAAGCAGCCCTGGTTTCGTCTAATGCCACCCCTCTCTGGTGCATAGTTTTATAATGACTAACGAAATGACGTTTAATTTTATCCGCTGGAAAAGCCTGCCACCTTCTTGTGTCTTTTCCAGAACTACTAGAAGGAATGACGTAATAATCTCAGGATCATAATGAGGTTTGATGCCACATTTTTATCTATCAAATCGAGCCGACACGGAATCGCGACCAAGCGAGATCTGGGGTTAACACCAACTTTCCGATAATTCAATTTCAACGGCAGCTGTAGGCAGGAGTCAGCCACGGCCAGCAGTGACGTCCAGTGAGGGCATCTTTCTCGTTCCTTTAGTAAAACAGCACCCTTCCTGCATTTCCACTTAGGTTGTGTCTGCTAACACAAAAATTCATTTTTCCTCGACGTGGACTGGTTCCTTTCCACTTGTTAAGGATCTGTATTCCCTGATTCAGTTACTGCCCTGGCCTGTTTGGCTCAGTGGTTAGAGCGTCGGCCCGCAGACCAAAGTGTCCCAGGTTCAATTCCGCCCAAGGGCACGTACCTCGGTTGCGGTTCATCCCCAGCCCCGGTTGGGGTCGTGCGGGAGGCAACCAGTCAATGTGTCTCTTTCACATCGATGTTTCTTTCTCATTCTCTCTCTCTCTTCCTCCCACTCTGTCTGAAGATAAATGTCAAAATATCCTCGGGTGAGAATTAAAAAAAAAAAAAAAAAGTCCCCCTAAAGTCCTGGCCCAGGCAGAGAGAAAACCACCTCCCTCCTTCCGTGTCCCGAAAACACCCGACTTGTCTTAAAATCCGTCAACTCCTCTAAGTGTCCAACCACTGTAGGTTCACTTTATCATCTCCACAACTTTTGGGTACACTCCCACCTGCAGAAAACCTCACTTTGTTTTAGTTAATCTTCTTCCTGTTTGCATTTTACTATATGGACTAGAACCCGGGAGTCCTCCCTCATCCGCAGGAATTAACTGCCTCTGCGACCCACTGGCAAATCACCCACACTATCGTAGGGTATTTTCTGTGACATTATGTATCAAAAAACCTTGCAGCGTGGAAGAGTTCATGAGCAGTGCGAGACATTGCTGGTTCTGCACACTGTGTCTCCTTGCACGATCGTTTCGCGTGCCCAGCAAGTCCTCACTCATCTATGCAAACGGCAGAGAGCGACACCCGGTCTGCCACAGGCTAACGACGCAAACGAGAGCTGAGCGTCTGTGGCATCTCATCAATGGGAGAATAAAACGTCATTGGAGGACCTGCCGTATGTCAAGGCCCCAATTGATACATTTGTATCCTAGCAACAAACAACGTATCAGCTGCTCAACATCTGATTGACAGTCACAATATTTGACTGACAGTCACTCACGTGCCTTACACAAGAGTTTTGTAACCAAAGAACTTTTCTGATACTTCCTTTTTTTTTCTTTATTGATTTTAGAGAGAGAGGCAGTGAGAGGGAGAGAGATAGAAACATCAATGAGAGAGAACATTGATGGGCCGCCTCCTGCATGCCCCCCACTGGGGATCGGGCCCACAACCTGGGCATGTGCCCTGACCGGGAATCGAACCGGCAACCTCTTGGTGCACGGGTCGACGCTCAACCACTGAGCCACACGGGCCAGGCAAAAATGTTTTACTTCTTAACAGAGCACTTCTCTTATTAATTGATTTATTCAACACACACACCTGCTGTGCACTGAGCCAGCCTGGGGCATGCATATAAAGGCAGAGGGGAAAACCAAACTTCCAAGCATCAGGGGACTCCCAGACTGGAGAATCTGGGGGCGCGAGGGGTGTGTGAGCAGGGATGCCAACAGAGGGGCCCGGCGCACGTACCACACTGTTTCTAGCTCGCTGCCCTTTTCTCGGGATGACGATAAAGCAAAGACGACCCTCCCAGGGCCGTCTGCTGAACAGCAACCGTGCAGCAGGCGCTGTGGGCCTGGCCTGGTTTACTTGTCACCCTCTCTAACCCTTTCCAGGTGAGAAAAGCAAGACGCTGAAAAGCTAAGACGTGCCCAGTGCCACACAGCTGGTTCGGTGGCAGAACGGGTGCTCCAGTCCAGGCCTGACCCCAGTCCAATTCCTCCGGCAGCACCCGCCCCGATGCTTGCGGGGGGTTTGGGTGTGCGTTCCTGCCACGCACCTCATTCATACACGGCTCCCTCTGTGCGTCACGCTCGCTCCTCAGTCACACACACCCATTTGCTAAGACACTTCGGGGACGGGAAGGCCACGCTGGACGCTGACGGACTTCGGGAAGGTAACAAAGGTGCCGCCTGGAGCTGTCCTCCAGCCTCCTCAGGTGTCACACCTTCACGGTGCCGCCTGGAGCTGTCCTCCAGCCTCCTCAGGTGTCACTCCTTCACGGTGCCGCCTGGAACTGTCTTCCAGCCTCCTCAGGTGTCACACCTTCACGGTGCCGCCTGGAGCTGTCCTCCAGCCTCCTCAGGTGTCACACCTTCACGGTGCCGCCTGGAGCTGTCCTCCAGCCTCCTCAGGTGTCACTCCTTCACGGTGCCGCCTGGAGCTGTCCTCCAGCCTCCTCAGGTGTCACTCCTTCACGGTGCCGCCTGGAGCTGTCCTCCAGCCTCCTCAGGTGTCACACCTTCACGGTGCCGCCTGGAGCTGTCTTCCAGCCTCCTCAGGTGTCACACCTTCACGGTGCCGCCTGGAACTGTCCTCCAGCCTCCTCAGGTGTCACACCTTCACGGTGCCGCCTGGAGCTGTCCTCCAGCCTCCTCAGGTGTCACACCTTCACGGTGCCGCCTGGAACTGTCCTCCAGCCTCCTCAGGTGTCACACCTTCACGGTGCCGCCTGGAACTGTCCTCCAGCCTCCTCAGGTGTCACACCTTCACGGTGCTGCCTGGAGCTGTCCTCCAGCCTCCTCAGGTGTCACACCTTCACGGTGCCGCCTGGAGCTGTCCTCCAGCCTCCTCAGGTGTTACTCCTTCACGGTGCTGGATGAACTGAGACAACACGCTACATGTTCCTGTCTCGGCCAACACTGCAATCTCTTGGAAATTTTACATATGTGGAAATAAATAGACGGAAAGAAAAATCGCATCCGGCCGGTGTGGCTCAGTGGTTGAGCGTTGACCCATGCACCAAGAGGTCGCCGGTTCGATTCTCAGTCAGGACACATGCCCAGGTTGTGGGCCCAATTCCCAGTGGGGGGCATGCAGGAGGCGGCCAGTCGATGTTCTCTCTCATCAATGTTTCTATCTCTCTCTCCCTCTCCCTTTCTCTCTCTCCAAAATCAATAAAGGAGAAAAAAAATTAAAAAAAAAAAAAAGAAAAATCGCAGTTATGGACATTGTCACTTGTAAGTCTTCTTTTAACAACACCAAAAACGCCTCCATGTTCAGCATGGAGGTGGAGTGGGGAGCCGAACCACAGAAAGACTGAGTGACTTTCCCAAGGTCACACAGCATCCGAAGCCAGAGCTGGGCTCGGCACTGTGCGTGTCTCTGTGCAGAGAACCTACATGGAGGCGAACTCAAAGGCAGTTTACAATACCTTCCGAAAACATCAGTGTGTATGCTCAGCCAGTGACTTCATTCCAAACGCCTGTGCTCCCCCAGGGTGAATTCAGTCCTTCACCTGTCTCTGATCCTCGGACGGCCACTGACACTGACCACAGCGGTCACCGCTCAAGCCTCCTTCCAGTGAGGAGGTCACGCAAAAGGCCGCTTCTCCGAGGCTGGCGTGTTCAGCACGATTGCTTCATCACACCCAGAGACAATACGCTGCTTCTCAAAAACACAGACAAAGAGAACTGGAAGAGCAGGTGCCGTCTCACCACGGGGCATTTTCCTGTGTCCACTGTGGACGGGCTGCTGCTAATTCACGCTTTTGCACAGTACATGGCACTATTCCCACAGCAGGTGCTCGCTTTCCTAAGCCTGGAGTTTTAAAGTCTACTTCATGCAGGTGACTTGAATATTGTTTTTTTTTAAAAAACTTTTTTTCTTTATTTTTAAAGAGAGAGGAAGGGAGAGGGAGAGAGAGAGAAACATCGATGAGAGAGAACATCGATTGGCCGCCTCCTGCATGCCCCCCACTGGGGATCGGGCCCACAACCTGGGCATGTGCCCTGACCGGGACTCGAACCGGCAACCTCTTGGTGCATGGGTCGATGCTCAACCACGGAGCCACACCAGCCGGGCTTGAATATTGCTTTTTAATTAAGATTAAAATTTGGCTTAGAAAATTCCTCTGAAAGAATACAACTTTACAACGTATATTCTAGACCAAGTTTCTCCTTGAGGAGTGACGTCATAACCCGCATTGACAATGAATGACAGACCTGTATCTCCCCTGAGCTCCAACACACCTGTCGGAGAAGCAATGGATGACAATTCAGACGCTTTACGAAACAAGAAAAGAAGACACATTTTGGTCCAAGCATCTGAAATCCTAATAATAATTTAGACGTTAAAATCTACTACTACAGGAAACTCTTATTCGTTCTCTTTCAAGGAGAAGTCTTATTGCAAATTGTTTCTTTTCTATATTTTGACTTCAAATCTGTCAATAAAAGATGAAATACCATTTCATACGCCCAATGACATAGAAACGTTTTTATAGAACTATGTCACTTCTCCTCTGCTCTCTCGCATATGCTGTTTATTCCCTGAGAGGTACTGTATAGACATCATTAAAAGGAAAATAAGTCCTTTTTTTTTCTTTATTGATTTTTAAAGAGAGGAAGGGAGAGGGAGAGAGAGAGAAACATCGATGAGAGAGAGAACATCGACTGGCCGCCTCCTGCATGACCCCACTGGGGATCGGGCCCACAACCTGGGCATGTGCCCTGACTAGGAATCGAACCGGCGACCTCTTGGTGCATGGTCGACGCTCAACCACTGAGCCACACTGGCTGGGCGAAAATAAGTCCTTCTATGTGCAACTGTAAGCCATCTCTCCAGTAAGTGGCAGCTGCTTGTTTTGCAGATAAGTGCCATTTTAGTGGGGGGGGGAAAGTTAGTCAATTCACAGCTCTTTAAACTATTAATACTAGTAAAACATTATCCTACATTTTCTTCATGTGGGTAAAATCCATCACATGACTGTTTCAATCAAATGCTTTACTTCTTTTCATGGATAAAAATGAAAGCCAGTATTTAAAAGCAGAGATAAAGTAGGGAAACGTATACACGTACAATCAAAGGAGGGCTAGGGGATGAAAAAGCTCCAGAAACATGGAAATTGCAAGAAAGAGGATTCTCTTATCAGTCTGAAAAATAAAAGGCTTTTTAAATTGAAACAACAACAACTATGTTCAACCTCTCACAGTGCCAATGAGTGCCTCCCATTAATAATATGATTCTGGTCCAGCCGGCGTGGCTCAGTGGGTGAGCGTCGACCCATGCACCAAGAGGTCGCCGGTTCGATTCCCGGTCAGGACACATGCCCAGGTTGTGGGCCCGATCCCCAGTGGGGGGCATGCAGGAGGCGGCCAACGATGTTCTCTCTCATCGATATTTCTATCTCTCTCTCCTTCTCACTTCTTCTCTCTCTAAAATCAATAAAGGAAAATAATAATAATAATAATAATAATAATAATAATAGTATGATTCTGTCTGCGGTGACACAGACTTGAATGCTAAAGCCAGGGAGAAATGTGTGTTTGATTGAGAGATGAACACACACACAAACAGACGCTCTCACACTTTGCCAAAATCTAGCCTATCATAGCAACAAATTGACCTAGTTTTTCTATTTGGGTACCTCCGTAAATAAATGTGTCAAACCCTGACTGAGTTTATGATAAATGACAATATTTCAAGTTTCTTGCTTCTCATCCTCCGCAAAGGACTACTTGAAAATTAGATTTAAACTTAATAAATGATAAAACTGCGTTTCATTACAGCAGTGAAATCATTGAAACAGTATAACTTAACATTTTTTATAAAAGAGGCCAGTGTTTATAGCCTAGCACACGATGAGAAGATTGAGACTGCGCACAGAGCTACCACAGCCGCTGGGCTTCAGAAATCACGACAGAACCACCCTCACTGAAGACCTGCAGGAATTGGGGGGGGGGGGCAGGGATGGAACAGCAGTGCATTTAAAAAAAAAATCTGCAGTCATTTCAAAATGAGGATCTTCTTCTTGAAACTTTCCGAGAGATAATGTATCAGTCTAGCAACTCAAAGTGAACTCTTGAGGGGCAACCAACAATCACAAAGGAACCCAGCTACAGCACATTCTGCTGAGGGTAAGTACTGCCAGAATCAGGCAACAGGTGACAGCAAAAAATGGTGTGGGTACCGGGGCTGGTGGGGAGAGGGTACAGTAGGGAAAGTTCTTGAATGTTTGTGATTATACTGAAGAATCATTCCGATTCTCCTCAGTTTGACTTTTTTTTTAAATTTTTTTTCTTTTTTTATTGATTTTTAGAGAGAGAGGAAGGGAGAGGGAGAGAGAGATAGAAACATCGATGAGAGAGAACATCAAAAGGCCGCCTCCTGCATGTCCCCCACTGGGGATCGGGCCCACAGCCTGGGCATGTGCCCTGACCTGGAATCGAATCAGCGACCTCTTGGTGCAGGGTCGATGCCCAACCACTGAGCCACACCAGCCGGGCCTCAGTTGACTTTCTGATTCCTTCTTTTTAATCTCCCTTTCTTTCCTAGTGAGCACATGATTACAAATGTCCTTCGCTGGACTATGTACCTTAGGAACAGGACAGGTTTTTTATAAATGTGTATTTTTAGTGTTTATTGGAAGGCGACTTAATTGCAGTTTAAGATCCCTGGAAGGTTAATTAATAAAAGACAGCATGTTCTGATAACTCAAAGGCTCATACATATTGTGATTCCAGTGAAACCACACCAATCATTATGAAAGGCATCTAGTAAACCTTACTAAACTTTCTTATCATAAAAAGAAGCCCATGCTGTCTAACTAAAACCATACGAGAAACCGTATTTTCTTTTCTTACTACGGGAAAGTGAGTTGCAAAGAAATGTGAGAGATAATTGGGAGTGGTGGTAATAGAAATTCATTTTGAAACTGAAAAACTCTTATGTTATGTCTGTGATCAAAGGTCAATTTCTTTCGACATTCTCACAGTCGTCTGATCTGGAGAAAAATCAACTCGAGCATAATTTAGAAAAAAAAAAAATAACAGGATATCAAACAATGTGTTCACCCCGTGAAATACAGGCCTACCTTATAAAAACAAGAGATGGATATTAAAGGAAACTTCAGTCACATTGTTTCTGTCATAGTTTGAACGGAATCCCAAGTGTGCGCTCACTCCTCAATACAAATTAAAAATAAACAACTTCTAACAGCGTCGATGCCATCTGGATTACAATGGAAATAATGAAGTATGTGTGATTTTAGCTCGGGTAAAAATAAAGCCTCGGCAAGATGACCGCACCTTTCCAACCCCATGCTGCAATCGCAGTCACGTCTGGGAACTGACTCTGTGGACCGTGGCAAGGTCAACTAGAAATATCCACTCAGCTGGTGAGTCAGGCGTTGCTCAACAGGGAAAGGGCTCGAACAAAGGGTTTGAACTTGCAGGCTGTTGCATCACAATCATGTTATAATTGCACTTTGCAAAGATAAGCCTTTAACACAGAAAAGGAAATTGCTTCAAAAATTACAGTGAGCTTGGACCCACACTCAGGGAGGGGAGAGAGACGGGAGGGTGTTGACAGCAGGGTCCCCTCCTCCCTGTCCCGTTTTCAGGCTGCCAGTCAGTGTCCCTGTGCCTGCATTTCCTGGTCTACAAATGGGGCTGATAACACAGTGCCCGGCACATGCAGGCTAAGTGTTTAGTCAGAATTAGCTCCTAATCTCACTTCTGAGGAATGAGCCGAGCAAGGCGGCGGTGATGATGACTAGTTCTAGGCCCTTGTAGCCTCTCCTGGTCCTTACTGAGGAACTGCCCTGTGTCACAGAGACAGGGTAGACCAAATAAAATGTTCTTCGTCACAAGTCAAAGGGGCCATACATCAGCAATTTCAACCCGATGGTCTACACACTCCCTCCCAGACCTCAAGACCATCGGATTTCAGATGCAGAGATTACCCCAGCCAAGGAAACCGCCACACAGATATCAAGGGAACTGCAAAAGCCAAGCTGTTTGGCACTGTTACATCAGCACACCTCTCTGTTCCTTCCAACAGTTCCCCAAACGTGAACCCCATGACTTGGGGAGTTTAGGGTTCTGAAATCCCGTCAAGAACTCCCTTCAAACCTAATTCCCATTGACCATAAGGGCAAGGGGTTTGGAGGAAAAAAGTTGCTCGTTTTTAGAACAAACAAGTGTTTCAAGAAGGATCCTTAATGATAGGCTTACTACAAACTTCAGTCCTGGCTATTATTGCAGATAACGAAGGTGAATACCTTATTTATTTATTTTGTAAATCTGGTTCCGGGTCAATAATACAGGAAGCATTTACTGAGCTCCTCACAACTGCCCCCAGCGGCACAGGTCTGATTCCCTCAGTTTACCCCCAGGCCCAGAGAAATGAGGGCCTTACCCAACCGAGATCAGTCTGGGGCCTTGGGACCTAGCTCTTGGCCAGCCCGGAGCCTGTGTTCTTAACACTTCACCAAAGGAGGGCTCTAACTGCTGACAGCGGCCTGAAATTCAAGAGGCAGGACGTTAGGGATGGTGTGGGATACGATCCCACGAAGCCAACTTTTAATCGAAGCGGACTGGTGTGCTTTGAGAGAACACCTGCGCCGTCGCCCCGACCTCCCTGCCAAGGACCCCGGCAGCGTCTCAGGCGTGCGCGTGCCCGGACGACAGTCCTGTCCTCACAGCGCGGGGCAGCCACGTCTACGTGCGCGCTTTGATTTTTGTTTTATTTTGAATTCAGGAGACTCAGTTCTCTCCGCTCTAGCCTTCCACAGCACGAACTAATGGTTTAAAAAAAAGTCCACGGACTTAACTAGCCGCTCCAGCTGGGTCCCCCCTTCCCAGCACCCCCGAGGCTGGAGCGCCCCTACCCCCAGTTTCTGGGGAGTGTGAGCAGCTGGAGGCTTTTTCACATTTCGCGAATCCAGAGCGCTGGACCCCGAAACACAACGAAGCCTCCTGGAACAAAGGTGTCTGCGGTGCCCCGAGGCTCACCGGGCGGAGGTGCTCGGAGGCGCACGGGGCACAAGTCCAGGCGCAGGACCCTCCCGCTGCCCTCTGGGGCCTGCGGCCTCGTCCCGCTCCCCCCTCCCCCGCTTCTCCAGATCCACACCCCCCCGCCCCTCGTTACTCTCCCCCCTTCCCCTCCCCCCCTCCCCTCCCCTCCCGCCTGCTCCCCTCCTCTCTCTCGGCCGGTGAACCCCGCGCACCCGCACTCCCTGGCCCGGGGCGGTCCCTCCGAGCCCCCGGTGCCGCGCCTCCCCGGGACCCGCCCCGCCCAGTGGGCGGCGCAGCAGGGCCTCCGCACCGCCAGGACCCCCGCGCCAGAACAAAGGAATGTGGGGACGGGGCGAGCTGGCTCGCAGGCCGCGGAGCGGAAGCGCCGCCGGGGGTGCTCCGGGGTGCCTCCCCGAGGTCCCCACGCGCCACCCCCACACCTTCCACACTCCACGGGCCGCAGGAGGGAGGATCGAGCTGCAAGGTCGTGGTCGGAAGGTGACGCTACTCGGCCCCCAGCAGGCCAGCCCCAGCTGCAAAGTAGGTCGGGGTCTGACACCGGGGGCCTGGGAAAGCGACTGCAATTATTTGGGGGTACTATAATCTGTTCCGGTGGGGAATCTTTATAATACGCGCCCCACCCCTAAACACCTCACGACGATGCCCTTTAAATTATTTATTTAAAGGTTACCTTAGGAAAATCTGACATAGACACACCATCTTATACATCTATAGTAACACATACTTACACTACGCAAGAGTTCAGGAAGAAACCTAAAATCTGGGTACATTATGGTATATTCATCTATCCTCACGCAAATAAAACTAGGTTATCCAGGCAAAAATACAATCTACTAACCTATATTTGTTTCCCATAAATCATATCTGGTCTGGAGGAAAAAAAAAAATACGATGTGAAATAAAAACTTGTGACCTCATTCGCTGTTGTTATTCACGAGAGCCAAGACCAGAAGGTGACACCTGGCCCTCCCCTGCTTTCCCAGGAACAGCACTTGCCTAAATTGTCCTCTAAAAAGATAAACGAGAGTCAGAAGCCAGCAAATCACCAGGCTCTACGAAATGTCTTCCTAAAAATACAATCTTATCAAAGGTTTCCGAAGGCGTGGAGTTAAAACTACAGCAAATGGCCTTGAACTCGTATTTGCACACAGCCCTGGAGAAAACACCAGAAATAGCACTGGGAGGCCACAATTGTTAAAATTTGATAGTTAGGACTAAATATAGACGAACCCACATTTCATTTAGGGCACAAGGCTGCATAAGCAAACTCAATGCTCACTTGGTTGTCTCTTTTCCTTATTAATCTACCCGTTTAAAAAAAAAAAACGGTTACAGTGACATTTAAAGGCTGAGATTGTCCTACTTTCTTTGTAACAAGATTATAAAATCACATAATTAGCTCCCTCTTCCTATGCTCCCTGCCAGCAAATCCAGCAGTTACATAATACAACATTTCCAGGAAACTATTATGTGATCTGTCATGTCGTGCCTGAAAAAGCAACGACAATAAGGTGAGGAAAAGGGCTGACTGGAAGGAATGCATTAAAATTAGGAAGGTGGGGAGGTAAACGTCACAACGGCTCGTTCCAGGTTTAAAAATAAGAACTCGGAACACCTCAGGAGCGAACCCGGCTAGTATCAACGCTCAGAATTCACCCCGAGGAACTCTTCCTTTCACGTTTTGTGAGAATGTTTCAAAACGTTCCTTTTTATTTGGGACGTACTATAGATGTAAAGAGCGATCTAATAATACTCAACGCTGCGCTAAAATTACCAAATCATTGCACACGTACGCGCACATTCCCAGATCAACCGTAATCCTTGCCGATCTTTCACCGTGGGCAGAGATTATGCAATAAGGACAAACCCACAACCTCCCCGAGCGCTGGTACAACACGCTGACGCCAAACGCGGTGGAAAACGTCTGTGCGCACACAGCCGGGACAAAAACAAACGCCGCGCAGGCATTCTCCGAGCGCCGTCACTGTTCACACCACCAACCCTTTCTCAAGAAAATCAAGACTATTTCCCATTACTCAGCCGTCCCCCCTCTGCCCTGCCACCCCCGCCGCCAGCCCCGCAGGAGGCACGAGAAAGGAAACAGCGTTGCCCTTCCCGCTCAGAGGGCTCAGCCTCGGCGGGGTCGCCGCTTCTCTCCACCACATCAATTTTCCCGAAATCGGGAGACATTATGCAACCGCGGCGGGGGGAGCCCAAACCAGCCGGGTCTACGTGCCGGCGCGAGGGCGCTGCAATCAAAGAAGCCACCTTAAGGTGGCGAGTCCCCTCCTGACGAGGCAGCAAAAGTTTATGTAACGGATGCCCCGCGCACACTTGGCCGGTCGGCGCCCGGCGCTGGCGCCCGGCGGCCGCGCGCCCCGGGAGCGGGCGGGGAGCCGGGAGCTGGGCCGGGCGGCAGTGGGCGGAGCGCTTACCGTGTTCCTGCTCTCGGGCCCGCGAGCCGGGCGGCGGGAGAAAGAATGGGGCCGGGAGCGGGCCCGGCGGCGCTGGGGCTCGGGCTGGGGCCGGGCTGGGGCCGGGCTCCGGGGCGGAGGCGAGGGCGCGGCTCGGGAGGCGGGCGGCACGCCGGGTCCGCGGGCGCCGTGGCCGCGCCGGGAGATGTGTGTTAGTAGGTCAGTTCCGAGCGCCGCGCTACGTCGTCGCCCGCCAGCCCCACCGTGACGGGCGACCGCGGCCCCAATCGCCGCGCCCGCACCCGCCCCTCGCCCGCCGCCAATGGCCGCGGCCGACGGGGGCGGGCTCTCCGCGGCCACGCCCCCCGCCCCTTTCGCTCCCCCTCCGGGCGGCGCCACCAGAGGCCCGCGCCCCTCCCCTGCCACGGCCGTTGCCGCCGCCCGAGTGCCGGGAGGACCCGCGTCCCGCTCCGGGGTTGCGCAACGGCCGGTTCTGCCGCCTAGAAAGGGCGAGCTTGGGGAGGTGCCCGAGACCTTCACCCTCGCCGTCCCCCCGCCCCCCGCTTCCTTTCCTCTCCGGGTCGCCGCGGCCCCTCGATGACCCCTGCGACCCTCGCCCCCTCGCCGAAGCGCTTTTTGTCTCCCGGGGCGTGCAGCCGGCCGGGTTACCTGTTGCCGACCGAGCCCCCGGCCGCGGGCTGCGGCGACCCGGCAGTGGCAGGGCCCTCCGCCCGCCCCTCCCCGCACACTCGCGTGAAGACCCCTCCTCCTCGAGGTGGGCGACAGGGGAGACATGGCGGGGAGGGTGGGGGGCGCTGGCGAGCTGCGAGCCCTCGCGGCTGGCAGGCGGGGGCGGGGCCGGGCGGCCGGTCCGAGCCCCGCGGGGCTGCGTGGGCAGCGGTTAGGAGGCCCGGGCGCCTCTCCCCAGGGGGAGAAAGCGCGACGCGCAAACACCGCCCCTGCACTATTAGGGCGAAGATGACGGCTTCAAAGTCGTTGCATAAGCGGAGTGGCAAAGGAGGTCCTGTTGAGGCGGTCCTCTGCCCCTGGCCGCGCGGAGAGGCGGCCGCGGGGGTGGTCCGCGGGCCGGACGCGCCCGGCTGCTGCGCCCGCTGGCGGGGTTGCGGGGGCTAGCCACGCCGCGCGGGGTCTTTTCCGGGGACCTTGGAGCTGGTAGCTCGTTAGTGGCATGTGTGCCCCTCTTTGGATGCCGCTGCCTTCGCCACCAGATTCCCGGGCTACGTAAGAGGCGTAAAGAAATGGGAGAAAAGACAGGTCGCCGTGGGCCCTCAGTCTTCGCGCTGGAGGCTGTGCAGGCACGTGGCGTTTGCAGAGGGACCGATGGAGAGGCAATGCCGCCCGTGCCAGGGAGCCATCTTCCTGACAGTGACGCACAGACGTGCCAGACCGGGAATGCGGCAGGTGCACTTCCTGCTCGGCTTGGACCGTGCGGGAGCTGGGCTCGGTTCCTTCCGTGACTTTCCACTTCTTTCTCCTTTCGGTACAAATACACTTAAAAAAGAAAATAACTTGAAGCACACGCCGAAAGAGGAGAGTAGAGTGAACCGGCCGCGGCTGTCAATGGCATCCATCATTGATAGAAAATCTGCGCTAAGTGGGTCCCCCTTTTTCCCTTCCCATTCTCGCATTACACAGTTAAAGCACCCAAAGAGTGACGTTCACAATGTGTGTCATGTTTCAGCTGGGTTTTTTGGAAAGACTCACATTTCAAACTGTCCTCCAAGGGCAAAGCTGTGATTCAGAATATAGGCTCATTCACAGTTACGTCAAGGTGTCTGTACCAGCAAGGGCCTGACGACTTGGACGTGCATCTTCCCCAGTCCACCTTCCACATCCGCGTATGGCGTTGGAGTCAGTGCTCCTCTGTTAGGAGAATGTATCCCAAAGTGCTGACTGTCCTGATGAAAAGGAATCCTTAATTTGGTTTCTAATATTCACTTTTCTCATTTTTGCTCTTTCTTTTTTTTCCCCCTAAGCCCTCACATTGCCTATTATAGCTCCGAAAATGTTTTAGTTGAAAGTAAAATCAAATCATGGGTCAGTTACGTTTTCAGGGCTAGAAATGCAGCCTGTTCCTGGAAGCCCAGGGCCACCCTGCCTTCCCTCCACTCCAGGACGTTCTCCACGTTGCTCTCCACTTTGAATCGTTTCACAGAACCCCACATTCCCTGTAGCATGAGTAGTACATGGTATGCGACAGGACAACTTACAAGGCAAGCATGGTAAATAACATGCTTGGAGCTGCCCCGAAGAGTGGGAGTGGAGGAATTCCCTGAACCTGGAATCTGTTCTGGATGCTGACATTCGGAACGGAAAGCCCTCTTGTGACTTGGGGTGTTCTAGATTGTGTGTGTGTATCGCACTGCATCATTTTAAAAACATTCTCGTCTCCCTTGGAAAGCAGATGGAGTATCTGTGATACCAGCTTAGAAAATAACTCTTTAGCTCCTCCTGGTGATTGAGGAACCACTAAACAATGCCATGAGGGTCATGTCCCCGTTACCCGGGAGGTGATGCGGCCGATGTTGTCTCCTAGATCATGCACAAAGCAGGTGCCTCAGATCCACGCGCGGAAGTGGGGCACTAAACCCGAGAGGCTGGAAACCCATGTCTCAGGTTGGGGAGGCTTCCGGGAAGACACCAGCATGTGCCTGACTGGAGCTGGGACGACGGGAGGAGGAAGGGAGTCCTGGTTGAAGTATGAAGTGGAAACGTCTTCTCTCAGCCCCTCTGGGCTCTGGGAGAGGACAGTGGATGAGGGGGGCAGAGGGGGACTGTGATGAGAACCACCAGCAGAAGCCATCATTCAACCGTAGTTGGCTTCGTCTTATGACAGTAACTACGTGCTTTCTGATTAAGCAAATACACCAGCTACCCCCTGAGCGCGGAATGAGCACGCAGCCGCTCTGCCCGAGGTGGGAAGCACCCTACAACTGGAGAACATTTCCAGCTAAAGACACGTAGAGGACCCATGGCTCCAGGGCTTGCACCTGGCCTCCAGTGTCCGGGGCCACTGTCTTTCCTCCACGCTGTGCTTACTGAGGTTCTTGTGTCCTTTTTACAAAAATCTTTATGCCCTGGCCGGTCTGGCTCAGCAGTTAGAGTGTCAGCCTGTGGACCAGAGAGTCCCGGGTTTGGTTCCCGCTAAGGGCACGTACCTCGGTTGCAGTTTGTCCCCGGCCCTGATTGGAGTCGTGTGGGTGACAATCAGTCTATGTGTCTCTCTCACATCGATGTTTCTCTCTCTCTCTTCCTCCCTCTCTCCCTCCCGCTCAGTCTGAAGATAAATGCAAAAATGTCCTCGGGTGAGGATAAAAAACAAACAAAAAAACTTTATAAACAGAAGGTAAAACTGTTTCTAGGAATCCATAGGCTATCTACCGTTTTGTTTTGTTTGAGGCTTTCCAATGTGGCAGCGATTGCCCATTGCCCTGGCTTGTCACCCCCAGGAGGCCTGCCACACCCATGGGTAGTCAATTGATGCTGATGATTTTGCTTCAACTAGTGAGTCACTGAATGTTTAGGCAGAGACTTCCTGGAACAGTGCTTCTTCTTTTCCCCTTGTAATGTGCTTTGTTTCTACACTGTATGCCCTTTCTGACCCTCGGGCCAGCTCCTCCCTCTCCCCTGTGCCGCCTCTTTCATTCCAGTGCCTTTGACCTTTATTTGCCTGTATGATTTTCTCTTGATGTATCCCATTCATTCTTTTTTTTTTTTTCCCTTTGGCCTTTCCCCCAGTTATCAAATCCGCATGACTCCTTCGGATTCTATCCTCTACCAAACGTCCGTCCCCTTTCCCTCTTGCCCCTGCTTATCCTAGTCACGACCGGGACATTGGGAGTGTTTAGGATTTCCACTCTGTCCTCCGCCCTCGGCCACTCGATTCCCCAGCTTCTACCACATGGTGCCATCTGCAGGAGTGCTATTAGCATGCTTGGCCTTATTCTACAAAAACTAGTGTTTGTGGGAAGTTGGGTAATAGGAGATGGTCCCCATAGATAGAAGCACAGGCTGGAAAGCAGAAAGCCCGAATGTTTCCTATTAAACGGCTCTTGTTCAAGCTCAGAAAGAAATTAGATCTCTACACCAACTACATAATTGCCCCAGACCAAAGCAGCTGACGGTCTGGATACATTTTGTAGTATTTCCAAAAGACCCAGGGAAAGACCAGAACGAGGCAATTTTGCAAAGGGAGAGAAAATGTTGTAAGTTCACCATTACACACACCGAGACACACCTTTGCATTGAGTCACCACGGAGCGCGTACATCTCAGTTAGCGTTTTTGTCCCCTCCGGTTAAATAGTATCTGTGAGCAAAGATACAAAATAAAGGATACTGATAAAGAAAGAAAGAAAGAAAAAAGACAGCGAGGAACAGAGAAATACACTAAAAATGGTCAAGACTTGGGAAGCAGCTAATTGTGTTCATTGCAAAACCTCGAGCCATGGGGCAAGCGCTGTGGCGGCAGCTGGCTGGCGACAGGGACACGGTGAGCAGGGCTGCAGCGTGTGAAATACCAAATTGTGAAATGTGTTCTAACAAAAGTCATTTCTGCTAAGACTGAGAGATGACACGTTCGCATTGCAATGCCGCTCCGGTCACTGAGGCAGACCTTATCTAACTGTGTCTGCAGAGTCATGCACGGGGAGTGCACTGGCCAGAGCCTGGCCACAGTGTGGAAGGCTGGGGTTCGAGTGCATGCCTTTCCTCGGACTCAGAAGGGATCGTTTCACGTCTCTGACCCTCGTTCCTACCTCTGAGACCTGGTGCAGTTGAGCCAGACTCTGACACTGCGCTGGGGGGATTCTTCAGCAAGGGCCACAGCGCCAGTGCAAACAGGGAGACCTGTCGCGTGGGCACGGCCAGAGAAGCCGCTGCAGGTTAGCGCTGGCTCACTCCAGCCCCCACTTCGCCTACCGGCACACGCACCAGGGAAACTGCAGTGCGAAACGCGCTCTGACGGAGTCAGAGGCCAAAGCTGTTTTCGGCCGCGTGGTTTGTTTCAGCAACGGAATAAAGTGAATCCTGTCGATTTGGTAAATGCGTGAAGAAACCAGAAATCGGGTGCTTGACCACGTTTCTGGGCTTCTGAGAAACGTCCAGTGTGATCGACTGGGCAACCCGGCAGAAGGGCTGAGCACTTAGCTCCCCTCCGGCTGTGGAGCGAGCTCCCCACGCAGTGCACAGGCCCCCGGGGGTGGCTTTGCCAGGGTGGTGGCCTCTCAGGTCGGCCACCCACAGGAGCGGGCAGTGGAGCCCAGTGATAAGGAGCAGACATCGGCCTGGCCCCCTTCCAGCCCCGCTGCTCCAGACCTTCGTGGCCGGGACGAGTTACCTTCCTTTAAGGGCCCTCTGCCTTGGTTTCCCTTTCTGGCAGCCATTGATGGTAAAAATGTCAGTCTTAGCAAGCTGCTCTGAGCAGGAAATGAGCTGAGCTCTCCGAATGCTTAGGAGAGTGCCCGAGACGAGACGGTGATATGTATTGGGTGTTATTATTATTGGCCCAATCAATCGGCATCAGGGAAACCAGCTGTGTGTGTGCACGCACACGTGTGTGTGTGTGACTGTGTGTGCACCAGGGTGTGTCCCCACTGATCGGATATGGACAGTGAATCCAGTGACACAGCACCTCATTTGATTCGTTAAACCGCGGAGTGCCTGCCTCTACACAGGTTCACATCAGAGGTGGACGGGGAGCGAGGTTCGCGGATTCTTTCACTACTGGGCACCGTGCACGGGGCCCTCCCGGGAAAGCTGACCAGGCCTGGGGCCGGCCCAGAGCACCAGCTCATTCTTCACTCCTTCACTTACTGCACCTCTGCGGACCAGGGCCACAGCTAAGCAAGGTCCCTGTGAGGCAATGGGAGGGTGAGAAGCACCGGACGAGCCGCTGTGACTGTGTAACCGTCACGCAAGAGCCGGAGGAGGGAGAGGAGACCCACACCCCGCGGTGGGGACATGGAGTTGGACCAGGTTTGAAAGACGGGTGGAAATTTCACAGACAGATGAGAAGACACCGAATGGAAGGATCTGCCCAGCACAGACACAAAGGTCGGAGGGCGGTGGTCAGGGCAGTCGAGGTGCTGCCAAGCCAGGAGAGAGTGTGCCGGGATTGCGAGTGGGCCGGGTCTGGCTGTGGGCGGATGGGCCCGAGGGCCGACCGGCACGGGTTCAGGCCCAAGGACCCCGAGCGGCCAAACCAGCCAGGCTTGTCGCTTATTCGGACAGTCAGGGGCATGGCTGGCTCAGGGACCAGGGTCTGCGAAAGGGACACGCTTTTACACAGAGCGTCACACACTAAGAATCCGCATGGGGAAACGGTGGAAGGCCTGGACTCCAGAACTCCAGAGTTGGGGGGCCCTGGGTTCCATATGCCTCTACCACGTGACAGACAGCCCTGTGTAAGCCCCGTGCCTCGGTTTCCTCATCTGGAAAGTGGCGCAGCAGTGACAGTGGTGCGGTGCTTTAGGGGCACCTGTGACCCTGCTGAGGGCCGACCTACAGCACGGAGCTCGGCGCCGCTGGCCCGCGCCTTGTGGGGTGTTCCTGTCCTGGGGCTTGGGGCCTCTTTCGAGAATTTTCAGCTCTGGGGAAGTACACCAACATGGTACACCAAGATTTCATCTTCCAGGGACACATCTCTGGATGAATCCAGGAAGCTCTGGGGAGCTGTAAGTCTCTGGGGCACCTCCTCCCTGCCCTGTGATTGGCACCTGCACGCACCCTCCAGTTGGCCAGTGTCACTCATTATTTTAAATTGATTTTTTTAGACAGAGAGGAAGGGAGAGAGAGAGAAACATCCATGTGAGAGAGATACATCTATCTGCTGCCTCCTGCACGCCCCCTACTGGGGATGGAGCCCCCAACCCGGGCATGTGCCCTGACCGGGAATCGAACCGGGGCCTCTCAGTCCATGGGACAACGCTCCATCCACTGCGCCACACCGGCCGGGCACGCGTCACCCATTTTAAGGCATTTCACCCTCATGCCATCCCATAAAGAGGCAAAGGTGTCGGGCCAAGAACCAGACCCAGGCTGCCCGCATGGGACAGTGGCGCTCAGGAGCTGAGTGCCATCCTAGGCGGCTGCTCACGGGGGGCAGCCCAGCTCCAGACGGCGCCCCAGGAACCGGACTTGACAGGGTTAACTGAGGCTGAGGCCCACCGACTTCACCTCCAGGCCGCGTTTTTATGGGGCCCTTTTGCTCCCTGCCCTCGTGGGATGGGTCCCCATGCAGGAGGCCTGCTGCCCACGGCCCAGCCCCGGGTCACGTGGGACTTTGCTCCTAATGAGCAAGAAGAGAGCCACCCCCACCCCCCAGCCCCTGGCTGCGCAATCCCACTGTGCGCTCCTGTCCTGGTCCCTGCGCCTCCGCCACCCCAGGCCTCCCCTGCTTGCCCAGGAGGAGAGGCAGGTGATGGGCTGTGCCCCAGAGGCTTGGTAGCCGTGCTCCACAGCCCTGAGCAAGGGAGGGGCTGCCACCTCGGGGAGCTGCCGGCAGCTGGGAAAGGGCCCCTCGTGTCGCTTCTGCTGCCTCCCCTCCCGGCCTTCCTCGCTCCTGCAGTTCTGGGCCCCTGCCTCCCAAGGGCGTCTGGCACGTGGGCTTTTACTCCGGCTCCGCTCCTAGGAATCCCAGGCCCAGCCAGCCCCGTTTTCCTTCCTTCCAGAAACCCTAGAAGAGGTGAAATAAAGCAAAATCCACAGAAATGGGTTTCCTGATACTCTCTGCCTCACTGGAAGTACCAAACGGAGAGAAACCACTATCTACACGTCCATGTTTCTTGTCTCTCAGAACCAGGACCGCCACTCCTGACCCAGCAGAGTCGTCTCCGCACGGCAGCGACCTGCCTTCACTTCTGGTGGGGTGTCAGGTGTAAGCAGGCGGAGCCGAAAAGAAACACCAGGTTGGGGTGTCGGGGAGTCCCCTTCCCTCAGCCTCTCTTTTAGGTATACTATGCGTTTGTTAACTTTGCTGGAGACTAGTCAGAAACATTGGTATTTTTTTGTGATAAAAGGAAAACGCTTTTTCTTTATTGATTTTAGAGAGAGAGGAAGGGAGAGGGAGAGAGATAGAAACGTCGATGAGAGAGAACATCGACTGGCCGCCTCCTGCATGCTCCCCACTGGGGATCGGGCCCCCAACCTGGGCATGTGCCCTGACCGGGACTTGAACCAGCGACCTCTTGGTGCAGGGTCGACGCTCAACCACTGAGCCACACCGGCCGGGCAGGAAAACACTTTCAAGTGTAGACTAGAAAAGACTTTCCTGTTGCTGAAAAATACCTACTTTTACAATTGCATATGAAGAGTTTTCTTTTTCAGGACAAGTTTAATCATTTACTTAACAGTGAAACGATGAAACCTTCCATGTAACTCGGAATATAAACAAGAATGTCTGTGATTATTTGACATCAACAATGAACAATGAGAAAGAGAGAGAAAAAAGAATTATTACTATTCCCAGGAAAGTATGACTCAACGTGTTCGTTTACCTGAAGTGGGTGGGAAGACCGAGGCTTATAGAAGTAACAGGAGAATTGAGTAATGTATCTGGACAAAGTGTTAGTATTTGGAAACAGTGTTTCTCCTACATACAGCAGGTGTTGCTCATGGCTATAAGCATGCAGTCTGCCCCCAAAGAGACAGAGGGGTCGCAGGTGACCCCTATTTTCCTTTCCTTCTGCCTTAAGAATAGATGTAATGCTGGAACTCTGGTACCTGTCTGACCTACAGGGGAAGGTCAAGGTCAGCAACTGCGTACCTAGATCTGGGCTTCTTGAAGGTGAGAAAACAAATCCAGGCACGTTTAAGCTATTGTGGGACGGCTACTTTGTGACTTACAGTTTGCCATTTGTATCTAAATAACATGCAAAGCACAACATAAGTAACATTTCTGCTGCCTACAAAGTGCTTAATGGATGTGACTGTATTTTAAAATATTAGACTTAAATATATTTAAAATATAATTGGGAAAAATGTCTTATTTATAATTTTGTTTTTGTTTTTTTAAATCCTCACCCAAGGATGTTTTTCCATTTATCTTCAGATAGAGTGGTGGGAGGGAGAGAGACAGAGAGGGGGAGAAACATCGATGTGAGAGAGACACATCAACTGGTTGCCTCCCGCATGACCCCAACCAGGGCCAGGGACTGAACCAAAACAGGTACGTGCCCTTGACCAGAATCAAACCCGTCACTCTTTGGGCTGTGGGCCGATGCTCTAACCACTGAGCCAAACCAGCCAGAGCTCTTATTTATAATTTCAAAAATTATTAAGTAATTAATACTACATCCAAAAAAAAAAAAAGATACAAGCTGATCTGTGTAAAGTAGTAAACACTGAATAATGACATAAGTGTTTACATAATAATGACACAATGATGCAATCAAGAGACACAGTAGCCTGGCCAGTGTGGCTCAGTTGGTTGAGCAGCATCCCGAGAATCAGGAGGTCGCCGGTTCGATTCCCAGTCAGGGCACGTGCCTGAGTTTTGGGTTCAATCCCCAGTGGGGGGCATGCAGGAGGCGGCTAGTCAATGTTCTCTCTCATTGATGTTTCTCTCTCTCCCTCTCCTTGCCCCTCCCTCTAAAATCAATAAAAAAATATTTTTTAAAAAAGAGAGTGCCCTGGCCGGTTTCGCTCAGCGGTAGAGCGTCGGCCTGCGGACCAATGAGTCGCGGGTTCGATTCTGGCCAAGGGCACGTACCTCAGTTTTGGTTCGTCCCCGGCCCTAGTTGGGGTTGTTCGAGAGGCAACCAGTCGATGTGTCCCTCTTATGTTGATGTTTCTCTCCCTCTTCCTTTCTCTCCCTCTCTCCCTCCTACTCTGTCTGAAGATAAATTGAAAAATATCCTCGGACGAGGATGTAAAAAAAAGAGAGAGATGCAGTAAACGCAAGATGCATGAGGCTGCAACTGGCAGAACGGGCATACGACTGACAGCAGACTTCTTTTATAAGTAAAGAGTACACTCTAACGACGGAAGTATTGTGCAGTAAATACCGAAACCAGCAACGTAGTTGTTTGTTATCATTAGCAGGTACTGTTCACCATACATGACTTTTGGGGCTGTGCTTTCACACGACCGCAGGGCAGTGGGTCTGTCCACCAGCATCACCCCAAACGCACGGGAGCGTGCTGCGTTATGGAGTTCCGACGGCTGTGATGTCGCCAGGCGATCGGAACGTTTTAGCTCCATCGTAATCTTATGGGACCACCGGGATACCTGTGGCTGGTCCATCGTTGCCTGAAACATGTGAATCAAAGATCACATAGGTCAGGGTTGAGTGTGTTTAGGACAGAAGGTGACAATATAGGAAACAGGTGTTTGCAACACTGTTGGAGCGGCTCCGGAGCATCCTCGGCGGGATCTCCTGGCATGACTCAGCAGAAACAGAACTGATTCCGTGGGGGCCACTTAGAGGTTGCCACTGAGGAAGCCATGCCAGACACCAGAGCTATTGCCTTTGCTGCTGCCTCTCACCTTCAGGGAAACGGGCCAGGTGTCCAAAGCTGCGGTCTGGGAACAGCAAGTCCCATGAAGAAGCCGTCCCTGTCACCATTGCTTCCTGGTTCCCAGAAAGCTGGCAGGTGGACACCGGCGCATGGGTGCAAGGATGTCCCATGTTTTCGGAATTCCCTGGCAATGGCCACGTTCAGGAGCTTTGGGACAGCATGGAGGGACCTGGAGAGCATTATGCTAAGTGAAATAAGCCAATCAGAGAAAGACAAATACCACATGATCTCACTTATATGTGGAATCTAATGAACAAAATAAACTGATGAACAAAATAGAAACAGAGGCGTGGGTACATGGAACAGACGGACAGCTGTCAGGGGGGAGGGGCAGGGGGTCTGGGTGAAAGAAGGTGAAGGGATTAGCCAAAGAACATACATCTGTCACTTGTAGCCACAGACAACAGTGTGGTGATGGCCAGAGGAAGGGGTCGGGGTGGGGTGGGTGGAGGTGGGCATGGGTGGGGGAGGGAATGGGAACATCTGGAATAATGTCAACAATAAAAATAGTTTTTTTTAGAAAAAAGAGCCATGGGAAGATGACTCCCTTCCGCCTTCCAAAACCTCTCCTGAGCGCGTCTGAATAACAGAACACACTTTGCTTCTGGGACCTCGGCTTTCCGGTCTCCCCAGATAGAAGCCAGATGAAATGGAGGTGGAGAGAGCTGTCCAAAGCGTGTCCTCGGAGTGGAGAAGTGCACCCTGCCGGGCTCACTGCTTATACTCTCACCTCATTCCAACACACAGATATCCCCACATGAGGAAAGATTTAGGGGTTGAAATCACACATGAAATTACTAAAACAAAACGCTGGCAAATAGACCTACAATCTTGGGGTTAGGGCATAGCATGAAACCCAGAGGCTTTTTAAAAAATCCTTGCCTGAGGATATTTTTCTATTTGTCTTCAGATAGAGTGGGAGGGAGGGAGTGTGGGAGAGAGGGAGAGAGAGAGAAACATGGATGTGAGAGGGACACATTGACTGGCTGCCTCCCACACAACCTGACCAGGGCCGGGGACAAACTGCAACCAAAGTACATGCCCTTAGCGGGAACCGAACCCGGGTCTCTCTGGACCGCAGGCTGACGCTCTAACTGCTGAGCCAAACCAGCCAGCGCAAAAATGAGAATTTTTTTACTTGCTAGCCGGCAACGAAGCAGAGCGGTTACGTGCGTTGTTGACAAGGGTGTTGGGGAGACCGGGTGCAAATGGATACGAGCTTCAAGGGAATTTTGGAGTATGTATCAATTATTAAAATGTCCTTACCTAGAATTTGTCTCACAGACCCAGCGATACACGTCTCAGAATCTGTCCCACAGAAATAGTCACAAGGACATTGACTGTACCGTTTTTGTAAGAGAGAATATGGGAAACGCCATTTAGTACACGCCAGTGGGTCATGAGTTAAATAAAGGACGATACATCCATACAACGAAATACTACGCAGCCAGTAAAAAGAAGTAGCTCGATTTATGTTGGTGCTGAAACATGGCGAGAACATGGGAAGTCAAAAGTAGACCCATATAGGTAACGTGATCTCACCTGTTTCTCAAGACAACCATGTGCGTTACACGTTGCACACCCCACTGCCGATGATGTTCACCTCTGGCCTGCAGGGGGGGGGGGCAGTGTGGGGAGAACTTCCAGTTTTTTACTATATGTACTTTTTCAAGGTTTAACATCGTTTGACAAAAGGTATGCATATCACAAAAGGCTTGTATTTTTTATTTTTATTACTAAATTTTTTTTTCTTTATTGATTTTTAGAGAGAGAGGGAGAGAGAGGGAGAAACATCGATGAGAGAGAACATCGATTGGCCGCCCCTGCATGCCCCCCACTGGGGATCGGGCCCACAACCTGGGCATGTGCCCTGACTGGGAATCGAACCAGCGACCTCTTGGTGCAGGGTCGACGCTCAACCACTGAGCCACACCAGCTGGGCAAGGCTTGTATTTTTTAAAATGGAGACCTGTGAGCACGTATACCCCAATTCAGTCATTTGCTATATAAGCCTGGCATCAAGATGACGGACCCTCCTCCCCCAGCCGAAAGCCAGAGGAGCTCACAGCCCACGTGAGAGGTGCAGACCCAGCTCCCACCCCGCGGTCCGAGGCTGACTGGAAGGAGTTGCATTATTTCCTGAGGTCCTGCTTCTAAAAGGCCAAACCAGAATGGAAGAATGCATTTGAAACTGCACGCACCCTCCTCTGGAGAAGCTGCCGCCACCTGCTTAGGGGGTCCCTTCTCTGCCGAGGTCGCTGTGTCTGCGATACCAGCAGCTGCCGGGCAACCCTGAGAGGGGCTGTGCGTGGGGTCCTCCCCGTCACACCTGCAGCGACTGCCCCCGCCCTTGTCCGCCTCTCCCTGCAGTCTGGCGTGTTATTTCTTTGCTTCAGCGCAGTCCCCTTATCTGAGCTTGCTGCTTGCCCTGCAAGCTGTCGTAACTGGCCTGTTGCTGTAACTTCCTGAATACAATCAGAGATGGTACGTTGCTCAAAAATTTCCTTTGAAACGTGTACTTGAACCTTTCTCTGAAACCCAGCCTCATGTACACATCTATCCTTTGGCTCTCTCTGACACGTGATTCGGTATTCAACGTGTTCCAGTGTAAAAACGTCATTTATTTTCAATGTGTCCAATGGCTGAACCCTGTATGTGAAGAGAGGGAGCCGAGTGTGTGACTGAGAGCATGTACCCGGAGCTGCCGCGCCACGTACGAGCTGTGTGGCCTCAGGCAAATCGCTTGACCTCTCTGGGCCTCCGTTGCCTCACATCTAGGTTCTGTATGAATGCTTATTACACTAAGCAAAACAATAGCATGGTATTTTAAAAAATTATCTTTATTTCCCTGGCCGGTTTGGCTCAGCAGTTAGAGCATCGGCCCGCAGACCAGAGAGTCCCGGGTTCGGTTCCCGCTAAGGGCACGTACCTCAGTTGCAGTTTGTCCCCGGCCCCAGTTGGGGTCGTGTGGGTGGCAGCCAGTCAATGTGTCTCTCTCACATCGATGTTTCTCTCTCTCTCTTCCTCCCTCCTGCTCTATCTGAAGAAAAATGCAAGAATGTCCTTGGGTGAGGATAAAAAAAAAAATTATTTTTATTATTGAGAGTATTGCAGATGTCCCCTTTTTTTGCCCCCATTTACCCCCTCCACCCTGCTCCCACCCACACCCAGGCCTTCACTGCACTATTGTGTGTGTCCATTGGTTATGAATATATGCATAATAGGATGGTAATTTTGGGCTAATTACCTGATCAGTAAAGCACCCAAACATCAGAACTTCATTCATTCAGCAGGAAGGCCTTCAGAATATATCTCCTGTCAAGCCATGTCTCTCCATCCTCACTGCCAGAACCTTGGTGCCAGCCACCTTCATTCCCACCTTACCCTGTCACAGAATGAACGCGGCCAGACTCTGTTATGCCCTGCTTCAGGGCTTCTCATCACATGCGGAAAGAAGCCCACATTTCTTTCACAAGAAGCTCCAAATCCATTTAAATTCATCTCCCAGCTCTATTCTTGTTCCTGAGGCACCAGCAACACTAATTATTTAGTGAAGGGATGGCCTCCGGGACCTGCCTCCCACCCTGGCAGCGGCCTGCCTGGTTTCCTGCAGTGCCCGGGCGATGCCCTTCCACTGGGCTCCACGGCGCTGCGGGCAGCGCCACCCTTTCTCGATGTTCTCGGCAGGGTCAGTGGTGCACCTCCGGGCACATGTTCCTTTGTCATCCCCCTGGAGGCCAGTCAGTGACGCTCAACACAGCTTTGGCTCACTGAGGGTGGCCAGGTGGCAGCCTTCACGTAAAGGCAATTTTCTTAAAACATGCAACTGCCATCCAGCCCAGCCAGAGGACTCCTGGGCATTTACCCCTGTGGATGAATGATCAAACAAACCGATGTACTTTGTCGCATGGACTACTACTCAGAAATACAAAGGAAAGAAGTGATACACACAACAGTCTGGAGGAATCTCCAGAACAAAGCATACCGAGTCCAAAAAGCCAGTCCCAAAAGGTTGTAGGTGGAACCATTCCATTTACATAACATTCTGGAAATGACTTTACAGAAATGTGTGCCAGAGCTTAAGGAGGGGAAGGGGGCAGGAGGGACGGGATTGTGGCTGGAAAAAGGCTCCCCATGGAGATGGGACTCTTGACCATGTCCTGTCAATGTCCTGGCTGCATATTGTACTATGATTTTGTGAGTCACTACCCCTGGAGAAAGAGGGTAGCATCTGTATTACTTATTAAAACTCCATGCAAATCAACAATGGTCTTAAAAAGGCAATGTTTAATTTACAAAAGAGAGATCACTGCAGGAAGTTTGAAAGTGTGTTGATATGGAATTAAGGGAATTCCATCCGATGGCTTCAATTGTTTTTTGCTAAGAAGTAAAAGAAGGTCTGAGAAGAGCAAAGAACATCGGAAACAATGATTAGGAGCACTAACCATGGTCAGGGAAAGACTCAGGAATTCCCGGGCAGTGCTGAGGGGCCTTATCTTTCTATCACTGAGCTGCCTCCTTCACATCCTCAGGGCTCAGCCTCGTGTCTCCTCCTTGGAGAAGCTTTGCTTCACCATCCAAGCTCAAGTAGACGCCTTCCTTTTTTATTTTTCCTGAGAACCATGTTCTTCCCCCCCCCCCCCCAGAGACTGTATCACGAGTTGTAATGCTATGTTCACTTGCTTCTCGGTTCACGTCCCACTGGACGGTACACACCACGTGAGCAAGATGTACATGGCGTTCACTGTTGTACATGCAACACCTCACGTAGTGCCTGGCATACCACAGGTGTTCAATACTTTTCTTTTTATATATTCTTATTGATTTTTTTTTCTTTATCAATTTTAGAGAGAGAGGAAGGGAGAGGGAGAGAGAGATAGAAACATCGATAAGAGAGAACATCAATTGGCTGCCTCCTGCATCCCCACCACTGGGGACGGGCCCACAACCTGGGCATGTGTCCTGACTGGGAAGCAAACTGGCGACCTTTTGGTGCATGGGTTGACTCTCAACCACTGAGCCACAGCAGCCGGGCTCTTATTGATTTTTTGGAGAGACAGAGGAGGGGAGTGAGAGACAGAAACATTGATGTGAGAGAGAAACATCGATCAGCTGCTTCCTGCATGCCCCCTATTGGGAATCGGGCACACAACCCGGGCATGTGCCCTGACTGGGAATCAAACCAGGACCTCTCAGTCCATGGGATGATGCTCAATCCACTGAGCCACACTGGCCGGGCTCAATAAGTTTCTTCTTCTCTGGAACTTCCTTCCCACTCCTTTCACTTCCTCTGAGCCCCCTCTGTACGTACCGGTAACTCGTTTCACTCACACGGTCAGGATCTTCGGTTAAGGACCCTTGTAAAAACAATGCGAATAGACCCTGAGCTAAGGTCACTGTGTTCCTTGTTTATGCCACACAATACATGTTCACATATTAAAAACAGAGACAATAATGCCGGGTGACTGGAAGCACCTCCCTCCGGGTGCACGCCCTGTAAATGCTCAGACGGCAGCCGTCGGGGCTGGAACGAAAGCTGGTGCCACACCTGACGGAGAGAAGAACCTCTCAGTGTCAGGCCCCTGGAAATGCTGCTGCGGAAGAAGCCACATCTCTGAGACCTTGCCTGCAGCCATTGCTAAGTGAGCGGGAAGACGGGCATCGCCCGCCTGGCACCATCGGCTTTGCTCTCAACCTGCGTGCAAACCCCAGTGGCCAGACTGAGCGCAAATGTGGAATCCAGCTGCTGTGGTCATGAAAGGCCACTCGGAGCAGGTTGGAATGGAGCCAATGCGCCATGGCCCCCGAGAGGGCCAGTCTAACCCACCTGCCGCCAGGGACGAAGGACCACTCTGCTTGGCACTGGATCCATTTTGGTCACTGCTGCTGGCAAATGGGGACTCAGTAACCAGTCTGCCTCTGGGGGGTGAGGACTCGGGCGTTGTCCTTTCTTCACGTCTATTATGCTATCCTCTGACAGTGGTCAAGCGGGTTTCTTCCGTGCGTCTTCAGTGAGTGCTTTTGTCCATGTGCCCACAGCTGGTCATCTAATTCACATTTTACCTACTCATGCCAGGGGCCATCTGTCAGACGAGCTCGATTTTGACTTCCTTCAGTTACATGTTGTCCAGAAAAACCCACGCCATGTTTTACTTAACTCCCTGAAGAATCTAGGACCGATTTTTATGTCATTCGGGGGATTTCGTTGCAAGCATCTGACACCAATTCAGGCTAATGTAAGCAATAGGGTCATTTATTTCAAAACTACCAGGCAACTCACAGAAGTTATGGGAGGGCTGGCAAATTGGGTTTGGAGGGCATCCCCCCAAATCAGACTGCATGGGCACTGCCCTCTCTCCTGGTGGACAGAGAACCCACAGCTGGCAGGGCTGGCTCCCCCAGCACCACCCACACCGATGGTCCTGCGACAGGAAGCAGCCACCATCACCTGCCCGAGCTTCACATCACCGGTTGCTAATTAGGGGCGGGAGGCATTTCTGATTGGCAGAGTCTGGCTACCAGGAGGCTGGGAAAATGAATAGATAATTTTTCACCTTCTGCGATAGGACCCAGGCTCTGTGCCCAAACATGGGAAGAGCTTCGGCTGCTGGGGGGGTCGTGAAGAATGACAGGTATCCACTGTGTTCCAATATATAGTCCACTACGATTTCCTACCGATTCTACCTCCTCAATCTCGCTTCTTAAACTGTTTGTTGAGCTAAAATCCCTATGCCATAAAATTTACCCGTTTATAGTGTGCAATTCAATAGTTTTTGGTATGTTCCATTATTATGTTTGTAAATTGTGGTAAAATATATTATATATATAAAATTTGCCATTTTAACCATTTTAAGTGTACAATTCAGTAGCATTAATTACACTTACATGGTGTACAACCGCTATTTCTGAAACCTTTTTTATTATCCCAAACAGGATCTCCATAACCATAAGCAAGAACTCTATTCCCCCTCCCCATGGCCCTGGGTAATATCTATTCTAGTTTCTGTCTCTATGAATTTGTCCATTCTAGAGATTTCATATAAGTGGAATCCTACAATATGTGTTTTTTAGTGTCTAGTTGACTTCTGTGTCTCACTCAGCAGTGTTTTCAAGGCTCATTTATGGTATAGCAGGTATTGGAACTTCATTCACTGTGGCTGACTGACACTCCACTGTATGTATAGACCACAGTGGGTTTATCCATTCATCTGCTGATGGACACTTGCGTTGTCCCAGCTTTTGGCTTTCGTGAGAGATGCTGCTGCAAACATTGGCATACAAGTACCTGTTCTTATAGTCCTGCGTTCGGTTCCTTTGAGTATACACCTAGGGGTAGAATCACTAGCCATACAGTAATTTTATGGTTAGCTCTTAAATGTAGTTAAACTATGAGAAACTGGCAAACTGGTTTCCATAGAGGCTGCCCCATTTTACATTTCCACTAGAAATGTACAAGAAATGTATCCTTCCCAACACTTATTTTCCTGTTTTTTTATTATAGCCATCGGGTAGGTGTGAAGTAGCATCTCAGTGTGATTTGAGTTAGCGTTTCCCTAATGGTTAGTGATGGTGAGCATTTTCTCATGTACTTATTAGCCATGTGAGTATATTTGAAAAAATAGCTATGGAAGTCCCTTGACCATTTTGCAAATAAGTTGTTTGTCCTTTTGCTGTTGAGATTCTTTACGTATTGTGGATACCGAAACCTTATCAGATATATGATTTTCAAATCATTTTCCCATTCTGCTGCCTACCCACTCTGTTGCACAAGAAATTTAAAAATGATGAAGACCAATTTGTCTATGTTTTGTTGTTGCTGGTTCTTGTGCTTTGGGTGATATATCTAGGAATTCATTGCCAAATCCAAGGTCTTGAAGATTTACCCTTCTGCTTTCTTCTAAGGGTTTTGTGGTTTTTGCTCTTGTTTTTGGAACATTGGTCCATTTTGAGTTGATTTCTGTTTAGTTATGTTGGGTCTAAGTTCATTCTTTTGCATTATCTGTGAAGAAACCATTTTCCCTATTAAATGGACTTGGCACCTTTGTCAAAAACCAGTTGGCCAGAGGTGTATGATTTTATTTTGGACTCTCAATTTTATTTCACTGGTCTTATGTTTATCCTCTTTCGAGTACCACACTGTTTTAATGACAGTAGCTTTTGTGGTAAGTTTCAAAATCAGGAAGTGTGAGTTCTCTAACTTTGTTCTTTTGTTTCCATGATTTCTTTGGCTATTCAATGCACCTTATAAGTTCATATGAATTCAAAGATTGGCTTGTCTATTTCTTCAAAAAAGGCCATTGGAACTTTGATAGGGATTGCACTGAATCTGCAGGTCTCTTTGGGTAGTATTAACATCTTTACACTATTAAATCTTTCCATCCATGACCTTGGAATGACTTTCCATTTATGTAGGTCTTAATTTCTGTCAGCAATGTTGTGTAATTTTTCAGTATACAAACATTTCAAACCCTTGGTTGTATTTTTCTCCAGGTGTTTTATTCTTTTAGATGCTATTGTTTCTTAATTTCTTCTCAATTTCCTTTTCTGATTGTTCATGTGAGTGTATAAAAATACAGCTGATTTTTGTGCATTGATCTTGTCCCCAGCAACTTTGCTGAATTCATTTATTAGCTCTAGTAGCTTTTTTTATGGATTTTGGGGGAATTTCTATATGTAGAATAATGTCATCTACAAATAGAGGTATTTCATCTTCTCTTTTCCAATTTGGATGCCTTTTATTTCATTTTCTTGTCTGATAGTACAATCCTGAGGAACAGTGCTGAAACCTGGCATACTTGCCTCATTCCTGATCTTAGAGAAAAAAAAACTTAAAGCCTTTCACCACTGAGTTTTATGTAAGCTGTGAGTTTTTCATAAATGCCTTTTATTATATTGAGGAATTTCCCTTCTATGCCTAATTTTCCAATAGTTGTTTGTTTGTTTGTTTTAGTTATGAAAGCACGTTAGATACTTCCAAATTCCTTTTCTGCATTAATTAAGATGGTCACATGGATTTTTCTTTTATTCTATCCTCGACTTTCTTATGTCACACCACCTTTGCATTCCCGTATAAATCCCACTTGGTCATGGAGTATAACACTTTCAATGTGCTGTTGGATGCAGTTTGCTAACGTTTTGTTGAGGGTTTTGAATTTCTATTTATAAGGGATATTAGCCTGAAAATTAATTTTCTTATGATGTCTTTATCTGGTTTGGAATCAGGATAATGCTGACCTCATGGACGAGTTAGAAAGTGTTTCCTCATCTTTTTTTTTTTTTTTTTTTTTTTTTAAGAGTTTGAAAAGAATGGATGTTAATTCTTCTTTAAATGTTTGTAGAATTTACCAGTGAAGCCATCTGGTCCTGGACTTCTTTTTCTTGGAAGGTTCTTGGAAGGTTTTTGATTACTGATTCAATCTCTACTTACTGTAGGTCTGTTGATCTTTTCTATTTCCTTTAAGTCAGTTTAGGTAACTTGTGTGTTTCTAGGTATTTGTCAATTTCATCTATATTACCCAGGTTTTGGGTGTACAATTGTCCATAGAATTCTCATGACCCTTTTTATCTCTGTATGATCAGGAGTAATGTCTCCACTTTTATTTCTGATTTTAGTTATTTGCATTCTCTCTCTCTCTCTCTCTCTCTCTCTCTCTCTCTCTCTCTCTCTCTCTCTCGTAAGTCTAACTGAACTTTGTCAGTCTTTTCAAAGAACCAACTTTTGGTTTCATTGATTTTCTTCATTGTTTCTGTATTTTCTATTTTATTTATCTCTGTTGTAATCTTTATTTCCTTTCTTCTGTTACCATTGAGTTTAATTTGCTCTTTTTTTCTGTTTCCTCAAGGTGTAAAGTAGGCTATTGATTTGAGATCTTTCTTTTTTTTTTTTAATCTCGGTGTTTACAATTATAAATTTTCCTCTGAGCTCTGCCTTTAATGCATTCCATAGTACTGGGATGTTGTGTTTTTATTTTTATTTGCCTCTATTTAATTTCCCTTGTGATCTCTTCTTTGACCGTTGGTTGTAGAAGGGTGTGTTGCTTAATTTCCACATATTTGTGAATTTCCTAATTTTCCTTCTCATTGATTTCTAGCTTCATTCCACTGAGGTTGCAGAAGAGACTTTGTATGATTTCAATTTTTAAAAATTGATTGACACTTGTCAGTGTCATATGGTCTATCCCGGAGAATATTCATGTGTACTTGAGAAGAATGTGCATCCTTTTTTTTGTTGGGTGGAGTGTTCTGTGTATCTCTATTAGGTTTAGTTGGTTTAAAGTATTGTTCGAGCCCTCTGTAATTTGATTGATCTTCTGTTTAATATTCTATCCATGATTGCAATTGGAGTATTGAAGTCTCCAAATTTTGTTGTAAAATTGTCTATTTGTCGCTTCAATTATGTCAGTCCATAAGATCTCTTGACTCTGTCCTCCTGGTTGCCAGATTTTTTCCTGTTCTAATGTAATGGCACGTAACTGGCTTAAGCCTTACTCTGATTAAATCTGTTCCCCACACAGCAGAGACATTGAAAACCCATCTCAACTCTCCTACCCGAGAGCCATTTTCCCTAGCTCTCCGCTGTACGCAAGAAAAAGTTCAAATTCCTTCGTGTGACTTCAAAGCCCAACATGACCTGGCTTTGACTCCTATCTCTAATCTTATCGCCTCACTACCCTCCCTGTCAGTCCTCGTTCCAGACACACTGACTGGTTCATGTTTCCAGGTGCACTGAGCCTTCTCTCACATCCTGGCCTTTGCTTCAGTGTTTTATGCTGCTTAGAGATGCATCTTTTTCTGCTCCTCTACCCCTTCACATACAAAACTCCTATTGATCTTTTATTTTATTTTTGCTCTTTACTGATTTTTAGGGAGAGAGGAAGGGAGAGGGAGAGTAGGATAGAAACACCGACGAGAGAGAACATCGATTGGCTGCCTCCTGCACGCCCCTCACTGGGGATTTGGCCCACAACCTGGGCATGTGCCCTGACCAGGAATCAACCCGGTGACCTCTTGGTGCATGAGTTGACGCTCAGCCACTGAGCCACACTGGTCGGGCACTCCTATTGATCTTTTAAATGTCAGTCAAGCTATCAAACCCTCTGACTTTGGAAACAAACTCTTACTTTGTTATACAAAATTAGGAGTCTTTTTATTTTTATTTTTTTAAAGAGTTCCACCCTTCCATGTGCTTTGACATTTACAGCACTTAATAGTCCACACTGAATTAACTTTTGTCTTACTGATCTCCACCACTAGTCCTCGCCTTGTGCCTGGCACATAACAGCTGCTGGAAGAAGCAAGCCAGAGTTGGCTCCGAGTACCTTTGCTTGTTTTTATGGGTATGCCAAGAACACCAGGGCTCGGCCATTCTCTATCTGAGCCACTTTTCACGGCTGTGTTTGCAGTGAGTAATTCTGAGAGATGAGGCAATGTCTCCTCCCAGACAAAGAGCAGGCCTCATTAACTTATTGTCATAGCGACAACGCTCCTAAGCTTGGTGTCTTCCTGCCCGGTAATGCAACTCTTTGTACATACAAGTATCCATCAAGGACCCTTTGACCGGCCCTGTGGGATCTGAGGGAAACGGGAGACTTAGGAACACTCGCTGCTTTTGCATCAGTATTGAGTCCTTTGTCTCTGACCCAGGAATCTCGTGCCTTCTGTTAGCACCCAAGGAGTGAAATCTCAGACCCTTCACCATTCTTCAGAAGCTGAAGAGATATTCACTGATTCTAAGAACAAAAACTAGAATTCACACCTACATTGGTGTGTGAGGGCCGCCTTAACAAAGTACTATGGACTGGGTAGTTCATACAACAAAAACTTACTTTTTCTCGCAATTCTGAAGGCTAGACATGTGAGATCAAGGTGTTTCCAGGTTTGGTTTCTTCCGAGGGCCATGCGAGGATCTGTTCCAGGCCCCTCTCCTTGGCCTACAGATGGCTGTCTTCTCCCTGTGTTTTCACATTGTCTCCTTGGTGCGGGTCTGTCCAATTGTTTTTTCTTATAAGGACACAAGTCATATTGGATTGGGGCCCATCTAATGACCTCATTATAACTTCGTTACCTCTGTAAAGACATGTTTCCAAATATGGTCACTCTCCAAGGTACTGGGGTTAGGGCTTGGACATACGGATGTAAGAGGAACCCGATTCTGCCCACAACCGCAGCACGAGCAAAGCAGGGTACAAACATCGGCCAGCTTTACAGCATATCCCCCTTTGTCGCATGCGGTGAATTATCAAAAAGCAATTTAAAAACAGCACTAAAGCGATAATTTATTGCACATATCGGTGTACATTGTTCTCTGAAATTAAAACATAGGCATAGAGTGGGTTTTGTACCAGGAGAGATGATCTAATGAAGAGAACTGATAGAATTAAAGCATTAGACACAGTTACCAGATGAAGGCAGCCTGTATTGACTTGAGAACTGTCTTAGCGTATTGTATCTCATTTCTTGTTTTGTTTATTATGTGGAACTCAACATTAGCTTTTAATGTGGAAAAGAGGTTTTAAGCGAATGAGCCTTGAGGAATGCAATTAAAAAACAGAACCGAAATAACTCATAATTTATGTACCCTAAGCACACACAAACAAGACAGTTAAAACTGGAAAATAATTTCTGTTCCATGGAAATAATATTTTAGGAAGTCTTTTTATTCCAAAAGCATTTGCCTTTTTGTTTGTTTGTTTACAAAAATGGGGTCCATGTCTTTAAAGAAATACTGCAGTAAACTATGGAGTCTTGGTTGTTTAAAAGATTCATAGATTTTCTTATAGATTGAGCCATAATTCAATTACCCCAAAAATAATAATCAAATTCTATTTCTTTTTTTTTTCTTTATTGATTTTTTTAGAGAGAGAAGAAAGGAGAGGGAGAGAGAGAGAGAGAAACATCGACGTGAAAGGGACACATCGAGTGGTTGCCACCCACACGACCCCAACCAGGGCCGGGAACAAACTGCAACGGAGGTACGTGCCCTTAGTGGGAACCGAACCCGGGACTCTCTGGCCCACAGGCTGACGCTCTAACCGCTGAGCCAAACTGGCCAGGGCGGGGGGCTTGGTTCTTAATGGACACCTCAGGAAAGCAGAATCGTCCACTGAAGGACAGGAGGTGGGACCATCTGTCTGCCAGATCCGAGTCCCTGTTGTGCAAGGGTTTTCTCTGAAGGAATTACTCAACGCTTCCGAGCTCAGCAACTACAAGAGCCCAGCAAGCACCCTGCACTCTGTAGTTAGTAAATAGGAAGTGAAACGGACCCTTGGCTCACGATGCAGGGCTCAGGGTGTGAGCGCCTCGGACACCCTCTAAAAAGCATCATACATCAATAAAAAACGATTTTATTTATATCCTGAAAACTGCAAAAATACCTCATCACTCTAACCCTGTGGAGACTATGGACAAATTCAGAATAGCGATGGACTGTTACTTGCCACCCAGTTCCTTCTGTGCACCCTGACGAGCAGGGAGCTAACGCCCCTCCCGTCCCTCCCGTCCCTCCCGGCCTGGCCTGGGCCCTGTTCGCACTTTCTCCTGTGTCTTGGGGAAGACTTGTTCTTGGTCGTGGGTTTGTGGAAGCCTCTCTCAGGCTGCAATGATCACGGAGAGCAACTCGTTCAACTGGGTCATGTTTAGAACAACAAAGAAATGCAATGACCTTGTCAGTTCCAAGTTTTCCATTTTCCAATGGTTTTTTTTTTAAAAAAAAAATGTGCGAGGACCTTCAAGATGCTATGGAAACACCACCATCTTTTTTCTTTTTTAATTTATTTTTTCTCTCTTGATTTTTATTTTTTATCCTCACCCGAGGACATTTTTCCATTTTTGTCCAGATAGAGTGGGAAGGAGAGAGAGGGAGAGAGAGAGAAACATTGACGTGAAAGGGACACATCGACTGGTTGCCTCCCGCATGACCCCGACCAGGGCCGGCGATGAATTGCAACCGAGGTACATGCCCTTGGCTGGAATCGAACCCGAGACTCATCGGTTCACGAGCTGATGCTCTAACCACTGAGCCAAACAAGCCAGGGCTATTGATTTTTTTCAGAGAGAAAGGAAGTGAGAGGGAGAGAGAGATAGAAACATCGATGAGAGAGAACATCGATGGGCTGCCTCCTGCATGCCCCCCACTGGGGATCGGGCCCACAACCTGGGCATGTGCCCTGACCAGGAATCGAACCGGCGACCTCTTGGTGCGTGGGTCGACGCTCAACCACTGAGCCACACCGGCTGGGCTACATTTTCCAGTTGTTACACAGAAAAGCAAACACACACCCTTAAAAAATGAGGTCAAGTTTGACCTTTTCAGCTTTTTTAAAACTAAAAACAAAATACGTAAACATTCCAAAGATTATCAAATCCAAAGCAGAAAGTAATGAAATTGAAGGAAAAGTTCAGTTGATAATTCAAAATCAAAAGATAATTTCGTTAGTTTCTCGTGGCTCTCATAAGAAATCACCACGAACTTGGTGGCAGACAACAGAAATATTCTCTCCCAGTCTGGGGGCCAGAAGTCTGAAGTCGGGGTGCGGGTGGCGCTGTCCCCCCTCTGGGGGCTGCCTCCACCTCCACCACCTTCTCCTCTGTGTGTGCCTTCTCCTCCTGTCTCAGGTCACCCCCTCCCTCTCCCTGATGACGACACTTCTCTTTAGGTTTGTGGTCCGCTCCGTGAAGTGCACACAAGGACAACATTGCCCAGCGACACATTTCTCAGAACCTATCTCCATTATGAAGGGGTATAGGGCCCAGCTGGTGTGGCTCAGTGGTTGAGCGTGACCCATGCACCAAGAGGTCGCCGGTTCGATTCCCGGTCAAGGCACATGCCCAGGTTGTGGGCCCGATCCCCAGTGGGGGGCATGCAGGAGGAGGCCAATCGATGTTCTCTCTCATCGATGTTTCTATCTCTCTCTCTCTCTCCCTTCCCCTCTCTAAAATCAATTAAAAAAAAAACTGTTTAAGGGGTGTAGGACTTTACATTGATGCAAAGAATGTAGACTGTTTCAAAAATAGAAAAATACCTCTCAATGTTTTCAATGCAGTACAATGTTGAAGTAACATTTTATATTATTTTCAATTTGATACTTATTTATGATTTTAAAAAAATCAGTATAGTTAAAAACTAGGCGTGCCAGGAAACAGCCTCAACCCGTAAATAAAAATGTATAGCAAATATTAGAAGCTGATTAGAATCAGAAACCGAAGAGTCGCCTGTGACTACTCTTCTTCGAGCCTAGGCTGGAGGCTTTAGCCAATGTAAAAACAAACAAAAAGAGGTGTAGACATCAAGAAGGAAGAAATAACAGCATGATTTTCCGATGACATGATTTCTATCTAAGAACTCTAAGGGCCTCAACTGACAGACTATTAGTTTCAATACGGTAATTCAGTCAGATTGACAGACCCAAGATGAATATAAAAAATCAACAGTCTTCCTACATGACTATGTCAATTACAGAGCTGTAATGGAAGAACTTATGAATAACAACAGCACCATTTTAATATCCGTGAGAATTAATCCAATACCGTAAGAGGAAGACCTGCGGAGAAATCTATAATATATTACTAGGCGAGTTAGAAGGTATCTTCATAAATAGGAAAATATTCCCAAACTTCATTTGTAAGTTCGATGAATAACAATAAAAAATCTCAACTAATTTTTTCATGAACATTAACTATTTGATTTTGGAACCATAAAACTGCATAAATAGTCTGGCTGGTGTGGCTCAGTGATTTAGCGTCAACCAGGCACCAGGAGGTCGCTGGTTCGATTCCCGGTCAGGGCACATGCCCAGGTTGTGGGCCCGATCCCCAGTGGGGGGCATGCAGGAGGCGGCCAATCGATGTTCTCTCTCATCAATGTTTCTATCTCTCTCTCCCTCTCCCTTCCTCTCTCTGTAAAACCAATAAAGGAAAAAGAAAAAGAAAAAGTACATAAATACCCCAGATGTTAAAGAGAGAAAAGGGACTTCTACACAGATATAAAGACATTACACGTCTTCTGGGCCATTTGTGGTTAGTGGTGTACCCAACATCCATCCCCCACTTGTTACTAACACCAGTCTGAATTCATTTGGAGAGGTGACATGTTCGGTTCCCTAGGCTCCTTCGGTTGAAGTGGCCCTGTGACATAGTTTTGGCCAATGAGATTCAAGTCAAGTTTCCCATGGGAGACTTTTGGGACGAGTATCGTTTTCCTGACAAAAAGGGACATATTCAGGTTAGATATAGCTTTTCTTCGCCTTAACCCCACCCCAATCCCTTTACTCTGTCTATGATGTGATGCCTAAGGGTGATGAAGCCATCTGGCCACCAGGAAGTGAAGGCCTCAGGTGACAAGAGGGGTGCAGAAAGCCCCCCAAAATCTGGGTGTCAGCTGCCATCTGGGCTCGCCTGCCCCAGACGGCCCGGGTCTGATTACAGGAGAATAACCAGCTCCAGTGAAGTGACTGTTACGTAGCCAAACGTAATTCTACCTGACATTAGCTCTCTCATGAAAGCAGGGTGTTATTGATAAAGCCAGAGGAAAAGGCAATCGATCTATCGCACAGAAGACAAAACCCGAAATGAGACCCATGGAAGTAATGGACTTTGTATGCAGTAATTACAAATTGCACGTCAAGTAAATTAAGAAAGAATGGGCTAATAAATAAGTCCTAATTGGCTACCCCCGTGAGAAGAAGGTTGAGATATCTACCTCACCCACGCGGGGAAGAGTGGAGATTGTGAGAGGGGCGCCCACACCCCCGCTTTGCCTGGGGCTGTCCCAGTTTGACTTCTGCGGCTGAGGGTTAGGATCAACAGCTCTCCACTTCAGCCTCCAACGTGAGTCGTGCGCCCACCCTCAGTTGTGAAGGAAGATGGACAAGTCTGCTGCTGAGCACAGCTAGGCCCAGGCTGTACGAGCCGGTGGTGCCCAGGGCCTCAGGTCTTTCTCTGGGTTGGCTGGCCTCATAGGATGAGTTAGGAAGTGCTCCCTCTGCTTCTGTTTTCTGGAAGAGATTGGCATTGTTTTTTTCTTCAGATGTTTGGTGGAATTGACCAGTGACTCTATCTGGACCTAGTATTTTCTTTTTGAGGGAGATTATAAATTATTTAATTTCTTTAATAGATATAGGACTATTTAGTTTATCTATTTCTTCTGTCCTGAGTTTTGGCAGTCTGTGTGTTTTGAATTTGACCCACTTTAATTTGAAATTTAATTTGATAATCTAAATGATCAAACTTGTGAACATACAGTTGTTTGTAGTATTCCTTTATTATCCTTTTCATACCCACGGGATTAGTACTGTCCCTTATTTTATTTATAATATTGATCATTTATGTCTTTTATCTTTCCTCTTAGTGAGCTTATTTGTTTATTGATTTTTTTCAGAGAACCGGCTTTTGGTTGAATCAATTTTCTCTCTAGTTTTCTTATTTTCAATCTCAATTTCTTTTCTAATTTTTATTATTTCTTTCTTTTTTAAAATTTTTTTCTTTATTGATTTTAGAGAGAGAGGAATGGAGAAGGAGAGAGAGATGGAAACATCAATGAGAGAGAACATGGATTGGCTGCCTCCTGCATGCCCCCCACTGGGGATCAGGCCCACAACCTGGGCATGTGTCCTGACCAGGAATCAAACCAGTGACCTCTTGGTGCATGGGTCAATGTTCAACCACTGAGCCACACCGGCCGGGCCACATTATTTCTTTTATTCAGCTTGCTTTAGATTTAAATTGTTTTTTTCTTTAGTTTTATGATGTGATGATGTAGACCTCAGGTTACTGGCTTTAAATCTTTCTACTTTTTAAATATATGCATGTAATGCTATGAATTCCCTTTTACACTCTGCTTTTGCTGCATCCCACAAAATTTGATGTTGTCATTTCATTAAATATTTAAACATTTTCTCTTGAGGAGTCTTCTATAAATGCGTTGTTTAATTTCAAAGTATTTGGGGATTGTTCAATTATCTTTATGTTACTGTTTAGTGCTTTAATTCCAACATGTCTGAGAATGGCCCAGAATGCATTTTATCTTTTTTTTAAATCCTCACCTGAGTATATGCTTATTGATTTTAGAGAGAGGGCACAGGAGAGAGAGAGAGAGAAACACTGATGTGAGAGAGAGAACATCGATGGGTTGCCTTCCGTACTCCCCGACCCACAGCCTTTCAGTACATGGGACTACACTCCAGCCAACTGAGCCTTACCAGCCAGGGCAAATGTACTCTGTCTTGGTAAGCGTTCCATGCGAGCCTGGGAGAACGTGTATTCTGCTGCTGTTGAGTGGACTGATTCATAAAGGTAAAGTAGACCAGATTGATTAACAATGCTACTCAGATGATCTATCAGCCACTGAAGAAGTGCTATGATGTCTATCTACTCTAGGAGATGCGTCCTTCCTCCTTTCAGGGTTTGCCTCATGTATTCTGATGCTCTGTTGTTCAATGCATGCCCATGTAAGATTCTGTTATTTTGGAGAACTGACCCCTTTATTCTTATATCATGCCTCTCTTTATCCCTGACAATTCTGTCTGATTTGTCTGAAATTCGTGTAACGACCCTGGCTTCATTTTGATCAGTGTCAACATGGTCTATCTTTCTCCATCCTTTACTTTTCAATCTCTCTGTGTCTTTACATTTTAAAGAATGTATCCTTATTGTTGAAAGTATTACAGGTGTCCCTCCTTTTCCCCCTCCATTGATATCCTCCTCCCAGCTCCCTGGCCCCTGCCTTTACCGTCTGTGTCCTTTGGTTGTGCATATGTGCACATCAGTTCTTTGGTTTATCTCTCCCCCGCCCACACTCCCTTCCCTCTGAGGTTTGTCAGTCTGTTTCCTACTTCCATGTCTCTGGATCTATTTTGTTTGTCAGCTTATTATTTTGTTTGTCAGCTTATTACATTCCACAAATAAGTGAGATCATGTGATACTTGTCTTTCTCTGACTGGCTTATTTCACTCAGCATAATACTCTTCAGGTCCCTCCATGTTGTCTCAAAGGGTGAGAGATCTTTCTTTCTTACAGCTGCATAGTACTCCACTGTGTATATGTACCACAGCTTTCTTATCCACTCATCTATAGATGGACACTTGGGCTGTGTCCAGATCTTAGCGAATGTAAATAGTGCTGCTATGAACATAGGGGTGCATATATTCTTCCTGATTGGAGTTTCAGGCTTCTTAGGATATATTCCTAGAAGTGGGATCACTGGGTCAAATGTCAGTTCCATTTTTAATTTTTTGAGGAAACTCCATATTGTTTAAATGCAAATGTGTCTTTACATTCAAAGTGAATTTCTTGTAAACAACATTGAGTCTTACTTTTTTTTTAATCTTCTCTGCTAACTTCTGTTTTTAATTGGTGTCTTAGACCATTCACATTTATAGTGGTTTATGTTATAGTTAGATTAATATCTACCATTTAGTTTTACTGCATTCTTTTGTTACCCCTCCCCCATTTTCTGCCCTCTCTGGTTTTTAATTAAGCATTTTAGATGATTCTACTTTCTCTCCTCTCTCAGCATATCAATTGTAACTCTTTTTTTTATCCTCACCCGAGGACTTTTTTTTTTGCATTTATCTTCAGATAGAGTGGGAGGGAGAGAGGGAGGAAGAGAGAGAGAGAAACATCGATGTGAGAGAGACACATCGAGTGGTTGCCACCCACACGACCCCAACTGGGGCTGGGGACAAACTGCAACTGAGGTACGTGCCTTTAGGGGGAACCGAACCCGGGTCTCTCTGGTCCGTGGGCCGACGCTCTAACCGCTGAGCCAAACCATACAGGGCTCAATTGTAACTCTTAAAAAATTTTTAATAGTGGCCCTAAATGAACAATGTACATTTTAAACTAATCGAAGTCCCCCTTAAAGAACACTGTGCCACTTCATGGATCGTGCTGTTACCTGAGAGTATTCCCTTTGGCTGCCTTTGCTGTCCTATGACTCTGCTACCATTTATCTGGCTTCTTCATATGCTTTGATAACCCTGTTATTGCTTTAAACAGTTATCGTTTAGAGCAATTAGGAAGAATAAATATGAACCATTTTAGTTGTCTATCATGCATCCTTTCTCTGGAGTGCTGCTACTCTTGTGTAGATCCAGGCTTCTGGCCTATGTCATTTCCTTCTGCCCAAAGAACTTTTTATATATTTTTTGCAGGGCTAGTGAGGCATCTTATTCTTCTTGTCCTACAAAGTCTTTATTTCTGTTTCAAATTTGAAGGCTAATTTTGCTGGATATGCAATTCTAGGTTGGTGGTGTTTTTTCCTTCTGGCATTTAAAGTATGTCACTGCTTCCATTCTGGCTGGCATGGATGCTGATAAGAAGTATAACCTTCTAAAAGGTAATTCTTATCTTTGCTCTTCTGTAGGTAAGCTGCACCCTTCCTCTGGATTCTCTCATGATTTTCTCTTTGTCTTTGGTTTTCTACATTTGAATAGAATGTAACTAGATGTATTTTTATTGTTATTTATTCTGCTTCGTGTTCTCTGAGCTTTTATTCGTCTGTGGATTGGTGTCTAACATTCATTCGGAAAAGTTCTTGGTCATCATTATTTCAAATATTTCTGCTCTGTGCTCTCTCTCTTCTCCTGTTGATATTCCACATACACATTTATTACACCTTTTGATATTGTCCCAAAGGTTTTTGGTATTGCTTTTAAAAAAATTCTTTCTTACCTTTTCTTGTCACTTTGTGAAGTTTCAATTGACCTGTCTTCAGTCTCCATGATTCTCTCCTTGCTGTATTGAACCATTCAAAGATATGGAAGAGCCTTTCAAAGGCATTCTTCATTTACGCTAGAGAATTTTTTATTTCTATACTTTATTTTAATTCTCTCTTCCAGTTACATCTCTCTGCTTGCATAATATATCTGTTCTTACATGTTGTCTACTTTTTCCATCACAACCCTTAACATATTAATCATGGTCTTTTAAATTTTGTCTAATACTTTCAACTTCTATGTCACATCTGAGTCTGGTTCTGTTGTTTGCTTTGTCTCCTCATAGCGTGTTTTCCTCTTCTTTTAGCATGCTTGTTAATTTTTGTTGAAAGCTTGATGCATCCTACTGTACTGAGTAATAGAGACTGCAGTAAATAGGCTTTAGTGTGAGGATTTTTGCTAATCTGGCTAGGAGTTGAGCTGTGTCTACTGCTGCAGTATTGGTGGGTGCCAGAGCCTTAAAATTCCTGTATTGGCCCTGTTTTTTATTCCGATTTTCACTTTGGGCTTTCCTAAGGACTCCTTCTCGGGAGTGTCTGCACGGCACAGCTTTTCCACTATTATTATACTGGAGTCCTGTTGGTGTGGTGGAAGGAGTGTGTGTGTGTGTGTGCGTGTGTGTGTGTGTGCATTCTATAATCGTATCTAAATCTAGTCTTCCCGTTGGCCTGTGTCTCTGTGCTGTGACCCTCATAAATGTGTCTCCCACAGTGAGACTTTTTTTTCTTCTGCTTGTTGTCTGCTTCCATCCCTGGCTGCCATGTTCTCATCCTGGTTCCTTGGAACCCCGACTCCTCTTCACTGTAGCTTCACCTGCTTCTTCCTGTCAGGAGACAGGAAGGTCAGAGGGGCCGAGGATGGGAGGAAAGAAATGCCTTTTCCTCAGCCGGCAGAAGGTTCTGGAAAAGTCTTTTCCCCTAGGAAGACATATTTTGCATTGATTATTTTCCCTTTCCCTGCCCTAGTCATGAGGTCCCCTTTCTCCAGTCCTCACTGTGAGAACCTACAAGGGAACACACATAAAAGCGTGGGGCCCTCCTGGGACTGAAGGCCCAGGCATCGCTCCTTCTCACCGCAACCCACACTCAGCCGATCGCACGTCATCAAAATGATCCTTGGGCCTTCCTACCTGCTTACGTCTCCACCAGCTTCTGCTCCAGGTAAGCGGATATTGGCTATGACTCTCAGATCCGTTTCTTTCCAGATTTCGGGGTGGCGTTTACCCTGCATCTTCATTTCTCTGGTGAGCCCAGGAAAAACCATTGCTTTTTCGGTTGTCCATCTTTCTCTTGTGAGGATGGGAGTGTTGATTTCCAAGCTCTTTATCCATCATAGCTGAAACTGGAAGTGTCTCATGACAATTATTATTTTTTAAGTTGTCATCACGGATATTTGAAAACACTTTTAAAAGTAGAGATTAAAGCATGATGGCCCCTCAAGTTCCCTTCTTTAAGGTATGTCTAGCTTCCCTGAATACTTCCTCAAGTGTTTCGCAGCTCTAGCCCTCCACCCCACCCCAAAGCCGGCACCCATCGACACGTTTTAAGGTTTGTCACAACAGCATCCCAGATAACATCCCGAGCTCACACATGTATTGCCGGGAAATAAAAGTGAGCTCCAGACTGTTACCAATGCACATGACTCACCCACCGCCCCCAGGATCACTCTGAAATAACCCTGCACACACCAAAATGTCATCTGTAAATATCTGATCAGATTTCCCGATGATACCATTGTCACATGTGAAAGTTCCATCCTGTCAGTGTTCCTGTGTCCTACTCATCTTAGAATTTTTTTTTTTTTTGTAACAGCTTGTCTGAATTGGGGATCCAAATACGTAAATATGTTGGGATGGGTTGATATGTCTCCCACATCCCTTTTCTTTTATATTTTTATTATTATTTTTTTTCTTCATTGATTTTTAGACAGAGAAGAAGGGAGAGAGAGAGAGAAACATCGATGAGAGAGAACATCGATGGGCCACCTCCTGCATGCCCCCCACTGGGGATCGGGCCCACCACCTGGGCATGTGCCCTGACCGGGAATCGAACCGGCGACCTCTTGGTGCATGGGTCGACGCTCAACCACTGAGTCACACCAGCCGGGCATCTCCTACATCCCTTTTCATCTAAGAGTCCTCCTAATCCTGTTTTCTCCTCACACTTCTTGGTTGAAAAAACCGGGTAATCTGTCTTACAGATTACACAGTCAACATTTTACTGATCGTTTCTCTGTTTCCTGCAAATTGGTAGCTGGGGCGTGCCTTGTGGTCAGAGTAGGTTCCATTGGGCAGGTGAGGTGACCTCCTAACTGCTGCTGTGGCCGCTATCAGGAGGTACAGTGTCCTGGGATCTCTCTCTCATGATGTTTGTACCCTAATCCATGACTCCGTTTGGGACTGACTGCAAAACCCAATGTTCTAATTCCCACACCTTCTGCATTTCCTGGCCGGAATATTTCTCTCTATATAGAAACTCCCTCATCAGATTGGGGTTGAGTCCTGGTGACGGGCATGAAATGCCTTCAGTTCTGTGCGGAAGCCAGGGGGCTCGGGGTGCGGCCCCGGGGTAACCAGCAGACTGCATCCTCCCCTGTGCTCTGTCTCTTTGTGGAGAGTACAGAGAGAAGCAAATCCATGCCACCGGCACCATGAGCCTCCAGAATTCCCACCCGTAATGCGTTAATACTTTAAAACAAGCAGAAGTGGCAAAACGTCACAGTGTGTTAGAATTGCATACCAGGTGCATGGGCATGTACAATATTATTCTCTAAAATTATCTGAATTTCAAAGTAGATTATGACAGAATGTTTAAGAACTATGTGAAAATATGTTCATGCCTTGAGGTAGTGAAAACTGCATCAACAACTCCGTAAACCTATGAGACTAACGGTCCAGGTATAAATGAGTCGAAGACAGGAACAGAAGAAAGCAAATTCTGAACGAGCATGTGACTAGGTTATCTACCAACCTCACTAGCGTTGAGACAGTGCAAAATTAAATAAGCATAAGATGTAAAATGCAATTTCTCCCTTTCATTTATTTTTATTCTTTGATGTTTAGTAATGGAAGTGTTTGGGGTCTAGCATTTTCCACTGAGTGCAACTTAGCTAAACGTCATGGGTTTTGATATATACATTTAAAAAAATTTATTACTTTTAAGTGTTGGTTAATTTTGATTTTAAGTACCTCTTTGGGACAAAATTTGTTTATTGTGTAATGGAAGGTTAAGCAATTTCCAATGTTTGGGGTTTTCTGGTTGTTCATTTTCTTTTATTTCTCCCTGATGCATTTTGGTCTGAAAAAATATATATATTTTAAAATTTTTACTTCTATTAGCATTTATTTTATGCTGAATTCACTCCTGGGCCAGAAGTTTCTGTTTCTTCAGCTGCTTCTGGGATCTCTTTCCCTTCTGGGCAGCCTCGTCTTCTGGTTTCGGAGCAGTCTGCCGTTTTTCACTGGGACCCTGTGCACGTGGCAGGGGGAGCCAGGGTGTGGGTTCATCCCCCATGAGCTCTGTCCGTTCTGCCCCGCATCCTCGGAGCTCTGTTCACCTAAAGGTGCTCAGTGCCCGGAGAATCTACATTCAGACCCTGAAGTTCAGCGCCACTCTGCATTTTTAACCCTGGGCAGCAAACATTCAGCACTGTTTTTGGGCCACTGACCCTGTGTCCAGCCCCACTGTTTGGCCTGGGCACACTTACCAACTCCACCATTGTGACAACGCAATGGCACCCATTGCTTCGGTAAAGTGACATCCTTCAGATACTTGGTGGCTTTGAGAACATGCCTACCCTTGATGGCCTGGGCAGCTTCATGAGTGTTCTTAACGTGAACACGAAGATGTGAACCTATTGATTTGCATGATTTTGTGGGGTTTTCCAGGTCAAGTGGTCAGCAAGCCATGTTCAGAGGTCACAGGTCACTCATAGGAAGGGCTGCTCTGAAAATATTATCTGAACTATTTCCCTTCACAGACTGTCTTCTGAAGTTTCCCTGGGGACATCACATATGTGATCAGCAAGCCTTTCACGATCGATTCAAAATAAGCTGTGTTCCCTTTTCTCCAGGCACAGTGCTCAGTATCCATCTCTTAGATGACCTTATGCAGAGTGTCATTTAGATTCGCTGTATCATTTTTCTTTTGCAGTGGGGTGTGTGCCTGGCAACCCCTGGAGAACACGCACAACTGCTCCCGGCCCGCTGGACCCGGGTCTCTGGCGGGCCATCTGAGCAGCATCCCAGAGGAGTCTGGCACACTGTGCAGTTTGAAAACCGTTTTATCTCTTCTTACCTCATTTTTCTCCTGTCGATCTGTCGGTCGCTGACGGGCGAGTTGTCTCCTGTTGCTCTTGTATGTTCTTGTGTCTCTGTTTGCCTGACTTTTCCTGAGTTTGGATGCTGGATTATTTGTGACACGGAGGTCAACGAGGACTCTTCACGGGGACCGTGCCCTTTGCTGTTATAAAGTAAGCCTGCTTGTCCACCACTCTGGGCCTCCAGTTCAGTTTTCTTCTCTTATTATTTTTGGTACCCTGCTTTCCTCCAACCCTGTTTGCCAAATACGTTCCTGTCTTTTTGTAATTTCAGGTGTGCTGCGCCATTTTGTCTTTGTGGGTTTTTTGTTTTCGTTTTTTTTAATTTTTTTCTTTGTTGATTTTTTTTTTTAAGAGAGAGAGGAAGTGAGAGGGAGAGAGAGATAGAAACATCGATGAGAGAGAACATCAATTCGCCGCCTCCTGCATGCCCCCCACTGGGGATTGGGCCCACAACCTGGGCATGTGCCCTGACCGGGAATCGAACCAGCAACCTCTTGGTGCATGGGTCGACGCTCAACCACTGAGCCACACCAGCCGGGCTGTTGTTTGTTTTTATATGTAGCTTTTCAATGGGTTTGAATTCAACTGAAAATGATTTTTCTGTATTTATTACTGGATACTCCAGGTAGACTGGCCTTGAACTCTTCACCTCAGTTTTCTGTAAGCCCTCGATGTCTCTCTTTACCTCTTGCTCTCTGGCTTCTATTCTGAGTGTGTTGGTATTTTCCTTTTGATAATTTGGAAGGTCTATAGTGAATTTCACTTTTTCTAGGTTCAGCCTTACAACTTTTAACGATTTACGTAAACCTTTTTCATCACAACCTTTAATAATATCGATCCATTCTTTGCAAGGGAACAAGCACTTTGAAAGCTGTTCATGTTTATGTCATAATTATATTCTTCTGTGGTCGCTCATATCTTCTCAAGTGTGTCCCAGAGAGAGACCTGGCCATCCGCGTCGACAGAACTTCTTATCTGCAGAAACATCTCCAACTCGATGTGCCAGAACCGACTTTGATTCTGGCCTCCAAACATCTTTTTTTTTTTTCCCCCCACATTCTTCCACATTTCAATAAAGTGATCACTCTCTACTTATCTGTTAAAGCCGAAAACTGGGGCGTCAGCCCTGGTTTCTCCCTTGTCCTTATCCAACAAATTCAACCTAACGTTTCTTCTCCAAAATATGTTTGAGTTCATTCCTTTCTGTCCCTTGTCACTCCAACTACCTGAGTTCAGGTGGGGGTCCAGCAGGAAGTTAGGAAACCCTCGTTCCCCCTCCTCGCCACAGCCACCCAGTGGCTCTCCTCCAGGGCACCGCGAATCTCTCACTCACACTCACCCAGACAGGTAAGGGGGCCACTGTCTTCAGGGGGGACACTGAGGCCCTGAGAGGTCACGAATGACCTGCATTCCCACTTCAGAAAGTGGCATTCCTGCCACACGTCAGACATATCAGCCCTGCTTCCTCAAGCAAGCGGTCTGTGACCTCCTCCCCCCGCCCCTCCGAGGGGAAGGGGTCTCCGTGCGCCCCTGGGACCACACGATCCCCTCATCACTGGGCTGAACATGCAGAGGGGTCACTGTTTGCTCAGCTCTCTGTTGTCACACTGGACTGTGACCGCTTGATTGTGGAGAATTTAGACCTGAAGCCAGACGGCCTGAGTCTGAATCCCAGCTCTGCCTCCTGGTGACGGTGGGCCACAGAGCGGGTTCACTCACCTTTTCTGTCTCTGTTTCCTCATTTGTGAAATGGCACGAACAACAGCACCCCCTACAGTACTTGTGGGGATTAAATGAGTGGACATTCAAAAGGCACTTAAAACAGTGCATGTGGCAGAGTGAAGGCCTGATTGGTGTGAAATCGAGTGTGTGTGTGTGTGTGTGTGTGTGTGTGAAGGGCATGGAGGACACAGCACAGGGACTGTGGCTGTAGCTTTGCTACTTTATCCCAGGGCCGAGAGTGTCACACACAACACCTGCTAAATACTATGCTCAGCATATAGTTTCTGAATGTTGAATACCGTTGTACTCGGGTATCTTTAATAGCAAATCTATGTTTTTAGCATAACCAAATTTACACTGCCTCTCTGAGACATCAAATGTTCCCTAACTATCGAGCTTGAAACTGTGAATTTCCCCTAATTCCAGTGCTTAACAGTACATCAGGTGACTGGTATTCAAGAGTGCACGAGTCCATCCAATGGACTACTCTCAGCGGAAAAAAGAAAAGCGCTCTCAAGCCACAAGCAGACACGGAGGAATCTTAAACGCATCTTGTCCCGTGAAAGAAGCCGGTCTGCAAAGGCTGCTCATTTAAGAACTCCAAAGATATCCCTCTGGAAAAGCAAAACTATGAAGACAGGAAACGGATCGGAAGTTGTGATGGGGTGGGGGAGGGGAGGGTGACCGGGAGAGCACGGGGATTTTTAGGGCAGCGAAACTCTCCTGTATGGCACTGCAAGGTGAATGCATGGTGCTGAGCATTTGCTCAAACCCACAGAACTGTAAGACACAAGGAGTCAACCTAATGTAAACTATAGACTTTGGTTAATAACAATGTTACAATGTCGCCTTACCAGTTATAATAAACGCAACACACTAACGCAAGACGTTAACAATAAGGAGCGTGGTGCAAGGGGGCACACGGGGAATTCTGCACTTTCTGTGCAGTTTTCTGTAAACATGCAACTGCTCTAGAAATCTATCGACGTAAATCATAAAAAAGCACGTGAGGACCCCACCCCATGTTCAAATCAAGGAAAGAACGGTAGGCGCTAACATTCATTAACCACATAAGGCATGCTAAGCACTTTCTGTTATCCTCGCATAATCTCGACAGTAACACAGTAGATATGGCTCTCACAAGTGTTGAAACAAAAAGATGATACATTGTATGTGGAGCTCAGAACTAGTGAGTCTGAGCAGGTCTCTGTGTGGGCCCTTTAAGAGGAACACTTGGGACTCTAGCAGCCCTCCGTCTCACTCAGTCACAAGCTCTGCTGGTTAAAAAAAAAAAATGTTTTGCCTGGCCAGCGTGGCTCAGTGGTTGAGCATCAGCCCATGCACCAAGAAGTCACCAGTTCGATTCCCGGTCAGGGCACATGCCCAGGTTGTGGGCCCGATCCCCAGTGGGGGGCATGCAGGAGGCGGCCAGTCGATGTTCTCTCTCATCAGTGTTTCTCACTCTCCCTTCCTCTCTCTCTAAAATCAATACAGGAAAAGAAATTTATATAAAAAAATGTTTATTGATTGATTGACTTTAGAGAGGAGAGAAGAAGGGGGAGAAAGAGAGAGAGAGACAGATCGATGTGCTGTTTCACTTATTTATGTATTCCTTGCTTGATGCTTCTGTGTGCCCTCACCGTGGCACATCTGGACAGGGCTCTAACCGGATGAACTCCCCAGCCAGAAATTGTGGGGACTTCTCTTCCTGGCACCGGCATCCTGAGCTGGGACCCCTCAGTCCTGGGGGGGGGACCTCCACAACCAAGATATCCCTCCCGCATGTGGGTGTGGGACCAGCCCATTTCTCCTCTTTGTCCCTCCTGCCAGTCCCCATGTGGCTTATTCTTTACATTCCTCGCTAAGGGCTTCCGTTCAGCGGGATGTCAGGCGGTTCTGAATGGTGGTTACTCTGCAGTTTGTCATTTTGATGTGGTGATTTTTGATCCTTTCCCCCAGCTTTATTATCCCTGTTGGGGAAAGGGTTTGGCAAGTTCCTCTCACGCCACCGTGTGGAAGCCTCTCACAGGCTCTAGGGCAGTGATGCCATTGCTCTCCCTGGAGTTTGGGTCCATCTGAGGGCTTTTCCACCTGCCACACTCGCTCCTAGCTTCACATGACTCATTTCTTTACCTTCTTTAACACCTGTTCAAACTGCATCTTTTTGATATGCCTTTCTCTTCGTACCTTGCATAAAATTGTAAGTTGTCTTATTTATTACGTGTATACTTTTTGTTTGTTTCTTCCTACTGGAATGACAGGCTCCAAAATAGCGGCATCTTCATCACTTTGTTCGCTGACATACCCAGGTGCCAGAACAGTCTTGGAAAGAGAATAAATACCTGCTGAATGAATGAGTATAGTACCTAAAAATATGCCACAAGAAGAAGCATTGGGTTACTTTAGTCTATGCAACTTAGCTCACAGGGTTTAATTATTTCCCCAATAATGGGAAATTGTTTTGTTAACATTCTAAGAGGTCACACTGGCTTCTTGGCTGAATCTTAGTAAAATTGGGGAGAAGGAAGAGAAGGGACTACAAATTATTTTTAGGTATTCCTTACCTCCACAGTGCTCAAGGATCTCACTCTTTCTATTTACTGTGGTCTTGGAGGCTGGTAATACCAGAGTTTCTTTTCTGTTATCCAGTTAACATCTTACTGTGGGAAGGAAACATTTCTCACCCTGAAGGCTCTGTGTCACCCATCCCTAGGCTTTTCCTCTTCCTGGAAAGTGCTGGTCATAATACCTTGGAACAGGATTTGTTTTGCTCTACGTCACTGGCACCTGGCATGTGACTGTGATGCCATGATCTGAGCTGGAGAAGCAGAGTGACTGTATTGTGCCCCATGACAGGCACACTCCCTCAGCAGCCGGTGTTCTCTGTCTGTCCACCCTCTGTAATTGCTTCTGGGAAACTTGAATGTACATCTTCTTATCAGTTCATAAGCCATTGATTTGAGTATTGATTCTTGAAGGGCAAATGTATTGCTTAGTTTTTCATCTGTTGAGCCCTGAAACCACCAGGAACCAACAGGTGACCGATAAAAAAGCAAAGGAACAAGAGACAGACCAAAGAAAAGGTTTTTTTTTTTAAACTTTTTATTTTGATATAAGTACAGACTCAGAAGAGGTTGTGAAAACCATTCAGAAGAGTTGGGTACAGGTCTCCCAGTTTCTCCCAATGGTAACAATTTACATAACTAGACTCCATAAACAAACCCAGGGAACTGACATTGACACAATATAATTACAAGTCAATTTTTACATGTGCTTACCTGAGAAAGTTTTATGTAATCAGATAGCCAAATTCTACAAAATATTTGCTTCAAGTTTTACGCTTTAGTTTTTGTGATATCTATGATTTAAGTGATACTGAGCAGCTCACGGCAGGTCAGGCAGTGAGAGAGGGACCATGGGAAGGGAAGGCTGAGACAAGCGGGGAGGTTTGCGAGGACGTGGAGCTCAGCACTCAGGCAGAACCCAGTACACAGTGGATCTGGAGGTTTATTTGGACTCTACAGATCTCAAAATAAAACTAAACTCAACGTGGGAAATAGGGCCTCCAAGGCCAGAAACTCCCAGCCCCATTTATGGAAATGCGAATTAGAAGCTCGGGGTAGGAGCACAGGTCAATTACATATCAACAACAACAACGAAGCTGGAAATACTGGTTTCAGGCAAGAGGGAACAGCTACTGATTGTATAGTTCCTTCTTCTGGGACTCTGATGGGTTTGCAAACGACTTTTACTTACTGTAAAGAATATGGTGCTGGAAATTCCGACGCATTCCGATTCATATACCTACTGGTCTCTGGGAGCAAGGCAGCAGGATTGCTGAATGAGTTCCGCTGAGAAACTGTAGAGTGCGTTTCTATTGCAGAAAGCCGGGTTACTTAACAAGGATGATAGGAAACCAAAATTGGATTTAGAAAAGAAACCAAAAGCAGGCATAGGGTGTTCCCCCTCCTCCTCACTAATAGTCTGGGAGAAGTTGAAATCGTCATAAAAAGAGAAGCCACTGAGGCCCCTATAGATACCTGGGCTACTTTATTTGTTCTTAACCACACCAGCTAAGTTGTCTCCTCCCTGGGAGTAAAGCTTCTGTGCAAATGTCAGAATAGCTAACCAATGTCTGTTTATACATCAGACCTGCCCACTTCCAACTAGGGAATGCTATGGGACAATATACACCTTTGCTAATCAAACCTGCCCCAATTCACCTGATAGGGCGAGCTTTTTAAAATCAGTGATGCTACCCGGCTGGTGTGGCTCACTGGTTGAGCATCGACCCATGCACCAAAAGGTCACCAGTTCAATTCCCGGTCAGGGCACATGCCCAGGTTGTGGGCCCGATCCCCAGTGGGGGGCATGCAGGAGGTGGCCCATCAATGTTCTCTCTCATCGATGTTTCTCTCTCTCCCTCTCCTTTCCTCTCTCTCTAAAATCAATAAAGGAAAAAATAAATAAATAAAGTAAAATCAGGGATGCCACATACGCTCCTTCCAGAAGGGCAATATGAACTTAGAGCTAGGTGACCTAGGGCCACACCCAGTCAGGTGGGAAACACAAGCTTTAAAATGTATGGATGTTGCTGAGGCAGAATTCCTGGAAAGGACCAGTCGGAGGCCAGCAAGGCCTATGTCTACCCCTAGACACAGGAGCCTCACCGGCAACCCACTTGGGTCCCCTGCCCGCCGCGGGAGTCCATCTTTCAAATAAAACTGTCCTTTCACTTGCCCCTTTGTCTGTCATCCCATCCTTCGATTTTGCGAGACAACGGACCCGGACCCAAACACCACCGCTCGGTTCCGATCTGAGAGGAGAAAGTAAGACCATACCACGTTTATGTAGAAACAAGGCGCATTGGTTTCTTGCTGCTACCATAACAAATTATCCCAAACTTGGCGGCTTAAAGCAACAGAGATTTATTCTGGGGGACAGGAGCTCCGCGTGTCCCTGGGCCACAATCAAGGGGTCGGCAGGACTGTGCCCCTCCTGGAGGTCCCGGCAGAGGCTCGCTCCTTGCCCACCTCCGGTGCCGTCCGTGTGCCTTTGCGTGTGGCCACACCACCCCTGTCTCTGTCTGCTTTCCAATCTTCACCCAAGGGTATGTTTTTATTGATTTCAGACGGAGAGGAAGGGAGAGGAAGAGAGGCGCCAGCTGTATGTGCCCAACCGGGACTGGACCGCCACCTCCTCGGTGTACAGGACCGTGATGCTCCGACCAACTGCGCCACCTGGCGAGGCGCTCTCTGCCCTTCTCTTCACGTGGTCTCTTCTGCAGTCTTCTGCCTCTGCTTTCCTCGTGATGGACACTCGTGATGGCATGTAGAGCCCACTCGGATCTCGTCAGGCAGGACCCATCGCTGAATCACGTCTGCAAAGACCCTTTCTCCTTATAAGGTCACCTTCTACGTGATCTGGGCCCCGAGGCGACGGCAACTAGATTCCATTTTATGTAGGCCCCTTGGTTAAGGCGACTAAAAGACTCCATTTCGTCACCAATAGACATTCCTCGATATTCTTCCAATAATAGGTTAATTACCCCTAGACAGGAAGGAATTTTGCCTAAGATTATAGTTGCCCCAGGAGTTGGGAGGCATTTGCAGTTTCCTGAGTATAGGTATTTGCAAGTAATTGTGCTGTCGGTGAATAATGCTAATTTTGACTTCTGTAATCTCTGTCACTCACACTATTGTACTGGTCCCCTGAGGGGAGGGGGCAAAAGGAGGAGGGGGTTTCTGTCTTTAAAATGGGATGAGCAAGAAGAATCGGGGCTATTGATCTGAGGGGAGACTGTGTCCTCCGCAGACCGCTGGCGAAATAAAGTGCTCCTGTACAATTCAGCTGTGTGTCTCTGGTTATCTCGCCGTCAGGTTATAACAGCAGCTTCCAGGAATCAGGACTTGATATCTCTGGGTGGCCATTCTTTAGCCTACTCCATGAGGTAAAGTTATGGCTCAAATGAGAAAAGACTTTGTCATCTGTGCAGCTGTGAGATTTGTCATTAGGACGTCTCACTTCAGTTTAACGAAAACACTTTCTATTTCCTAAAAAGAACTGAAGAAGTGGGGCTGCTGTGTAGGGTGCATTGTATTCATCTGTGGTTGCTTTCCAATCCAGCGATGGGCAACGTTTTCCCCACTTTAACTTCAATGTGTTATAAATGTTTTGCTAATACAGTGCGTTGGAAAGACCTTGTGGAATTAACTGCCTCGTGGTAAGACGAAATTGTCGTTTTCATGAAAGTTGTAGTTAGCATTTCTTTCCTGAAATATCAACGGCTTCTCTTTTCTGTTTCAGCCTGAATCACCGCTTCTTCACTCGTGAATCAGGCACTGAGTCATCGTTTTTCTTCCATTGCGACTGACCGTTTGGATAGTGAAAGTCCAGAAAGACTCAGGCGTGTGGGCTGACTCAGAGCTGACATTCAGATGCTCGATAAGACCAAGGGAGAAAGCGGGAACAGAGCCTGCTGACTCCTCCGCCCCCGCCGGCCTCCCCGCTGGCCGTGCGGAATCACGCGCACTGACCGCAGCTTTGACGGCCGCTGCATTGCGTTAGCGTGCCTGCAAGGAAAGGCACGGTGCGACCTCAGGGAAGCTGCTGCAGAAGGCTCGTCTCGGGAACCAAGCTCGTCTCGGAAAACGAGAGCAAGGCTCAGGCAGAGACAAAGAACGCTTCCTCGGCAGCTGCTCCTGCTGCCACGCAACGCGGACGACTTCGTGCGTGGGGGCGCCTGCTCACCGTCGCCGGCTGCTTGCCTGCAGGGCTGCGTCATCACCACTGCCCCACGGCAGTTTTTATGAGCCGCGTGGACGGGGCGAGCACAGCCGCGGCCGGCTGTGTTTGTAACCAGCTCTGGTTCGCTTAATCTCCACTTCGAATGCGGGATGGAAAGGAGGATGGGTGCGTGTTTGCATTTTTATGCATGCTTTAAGTGCCTTTTCCTTTACTCTGCCTCTCTTGTCATGCGTGTTGCTAACTTCTGACTAATTGAGATGGGACGAATCTGCACCCACGTGGTGAAAGTATATTGAGCTTGCTAAAAGGATAAAATGTAAATAGCTTGTAAAATTTACTTCAGGATTTGGGTCCAAGTTCACTTCCCTCTCCAGCGGCCAACTTAAAACAACAACAACAAAAATGAGCAATAGAGAAGAAAATATCATTTTCATTGAGAATACATGCAAAGACCAACATTACAAAGAATAGATGCCAAATACAATTGATCTGGGATCACATTGAAACATGACACTGAAAAGCATATGCAACCCCTCACAGGTCTTTTCCAGCCTGTGATTTTCCATAAAAGCATCTTTAAAGTGTCCCAGCTGAAGGTCCCGGCCTGAGGAGTCCACACCTGCACTGCAGGTGAGCCTCGCCGGGAGGAAGCCATCGTGATCCAAGGGGCTCAAGGAATCCTGGTGACAACCAGCTTAGTGTTAGGTGCTGTACTACCCCCAACACCTGGAACATCAGAGCTTTGCCACGAGCCACGCAGACCTGCTTACCACGAAATGCACCACTGAGACGGATGAGCAGACCCTGCTCAGAAGACACGGAGTCATGAGAAAGTCCCTCCAAATGACACCCGAGGTAAGCTGTTGTTCTCCCCCTCGATCATCCTTCCCCTACCCAGTTCCTAGAAAGTAGCTAATCCAGAGAGAACTGTCCTTATTAACTGAATATTTCTCCTTCAACAAGACAACAGTAACAGCTAATAAAGGCAGATGAAGAATACCCATCAGAAGTAGAAGGAAAATGTTGCCCAGCCGCTGTGGCTGTGTTTGAGCATTGACCCATGCACCAAGAGGTCGCTGGTTCGATTCCCAGCTGAGCACATGCCCAGGTTGTGGGCCCGAACCCCAGTGGGGGGCATGCAGGAGGCGGCCGATCAACGTTCTCTCTCATCGATGTTTCTATCTCTCTCTTCCTCTCCCTTCCTCTCTCTCTAAAATCAATAAAGAAAAAATACTTAAGAAAAAAAAAGGAATTAAAAGGAAAATGTGAATGACTATTTCTCCATGAGCTCGCAGAAATGAAAGAGAACATAATCTCACTGAAATAAGGCTCAGAGGAAAGACATAAGATTGTCAAAGAAGGGACAACGACAGAACAGAAGAAAATGAACAGGAAGCTGTGAGGGCTTAGGGGAACGCGGGACGGGAGGATCAAGACAGTGCAGAAAGACGGCCTTTCCAGCGGCAGCCGTCACGGGCTGGTTCCCAGGAAGTGGCCCCTGGGGTGGAGTGGCATTAGGGAGATGTCAGCCATGCTTTCGAGCAGCACTGCGGCGGGGCAGGGAAGGAGGCAGGGCTGGCAGGGATGCAACGGAGCTCGGATGGAGTTCTCCCGGTCAGGGTCCTCCAGGAAGCAGTGCGCAGACATGCAAGAAGTCTATTGGGGAAGACAACGCTCATGCTCTGAATAACTCAGTCCTTTGTTCAGCCTACGTTCTGGTTCTCTTAAAGCATCTTCCAACCCCCCGGGGACTCCTGAGCTCCTGCAGGGACCTGCTGCCCAGGTCCTGCAGCTTCCTGGGAGAGTCGCCCTCCTCGCTTTCAGGACCAGCCAGGCTGGTTCGTGCTGTGAGTCCACCCGAACTATTGGCCAGGAGGGAGATGGGCAGGTGCCAGGGAGGCATGAGGATTTCGTCCCTAAGTCCTTTCCAACAGTGCTGGCTCTCAGTGGGCAGGAGAGAGCCCTCAGGGCAGGTGCAGAGGTTCCATGACTCCTGAGAGTCCCTAGTTTGGAAGCATTCACTCAGAGGTCCCCATCCTAAATGTCAGGGCTCATTCTTTCGCCGCCGCGCCCGACTGCGGTGTCCCAGTTGCACTCTGACTGGGAAGTCACCCTTGCGGAGCTCGCGGCTCTCACCGTTGAGCCCTGGTCCTCAGCGTCCTCTGCCCTCGTCCTGCTGGAGATGAGGACCCCTTCACACACAACGGAAGAAGCTCTGCTCCATGCTCAGCTCTGAGCTGCTGGCTGATTTATCTCAGCTCTTCGTCCTTTCCCCATTCTATTTTCCTGACAGTTACTATTTTTCCCACTTTTCTCAAACCCCGGATACGCAACTCGTGTTAATTCACTGCGCTCCTCTAGTCCAGCACCAGTGAGAGCGCTAACGACCGCCCCTTCCTCGTGCCGGCTATGTGCGTCCCGCAGGGTGTCATCCAGGGGGAAATTCCACCCCAGTGCCCACTTTTGTTTTTTTTAACTTAAAAAAAATTTTTTTTTCTTTATTGATTTTAGAGAGAGAGGAAGGGAGAGGGAGAGAGAGATAGAAACATCGATCAGAGAGAACATCGATTGGCCGCCTCCTGCGCGCCCCCCACTGGGAATCGGGCCCACAACCTGGGCATGTGCCCTGACCAGGAATCGAACCGGCGACCTCTTGGTGCATGGGTCGATGCTCAACCACTGAGCCACATCGACTGGACCCAGTGCCTACTTTTTGTGTTCAATTCTGGTACCAAATTGGGGTCCTCGGTAAGCAGACTGAGAAGGAATGTGGCGTGTAGGACCTTTGTTAGAGCGCCTGAGAGGCAGCCTGCGGGAGGAGCTGGGGAAGCGGTTTGGGCAGAGCAGCGCTGAGCTGCAGGCCAGCCCAGTGGCAGCTTAGCTGACCCCACAGGTGTCTCTGGAACTGGACGGCCTTCGGAGTGGCCTGAGCTGAAATGAGGGGCCAGCTCTTTCTTCCCCCACATTAGTCAGTCAGTGAATGTGGCCTGGCCCTGGAAAGAGGTGTGACCTTGGGCCAGACAGTTTCTTCCACTGGGTCAGTCCCCAGCGGGTGCTGAGGGCTGAACACTGTCTTCCCACATCATTCCCCGTGGCGAGGAATTAGTTATTCCGACAGCCGATGATTCAACAGCGAAATGGAGGCAGAATACACTGGAATGATGGCTTTACTTGAATGAGAGAACAGAACTGGAAACAGGTAATCCTATAGCCAGTGAAAAGATCCTTCCAGAATGAGGGTGAATAGGACATTTCAAGTGGAGAGAGTTGGCTGCCAAGAAATCTGCACTCATTTTCTAGATAGTGCTTTTAAGTGGAGAAAAACAATGCCAGATGGAAATTCAAAGGTGCAGGAAAAAGTGAAGAGTGAAGAAAATGACAAATAATGTTGATTTCATGAAGCATTCATCATAGTGTCTTATATGGTGAAAAATTCAAGTATGCAGCAAAAATAGCACAGAGGAATGGATGGGGCAGTGCGTGCAATATCCATCTCACAGTGTCTGGAAATGACTCTGGCAAAGCTAATTATTAAATCATCAATAACAATAATCTCTTAATTAAAGATAATGTATGCGTTAACACCTAACCCAATCCTTGGCACATAAAACTAACTGACAATTGTTTCTTTTTTGCTCTTTCCTAGTCTTACTTCCTTGACTGTCAGATTATAATAAAAATTGTGATTACAAGTAAATGTGGCTAAATGTCTTCCTCTCTGATCCAAGGTCATGAAGGAAAAACAAAATTTCTATTTCAAATCTTCTATAAATACAGCTTTAGGAAAATAAAAAAATAGAATGGATGGGGTAAATAAAGTTGTGTTTAAGGTTCTTGCATCGGCTCAGGGAAGAGTGTAAGGAACTGATACCGGACCTAGGTAAGTCAATGATGTGTTTTGTCATTTTAAAAGTAACCATTAAGTCATTAAAAGAATAGAAAATGAGTGTATAACAGGTGGAACAATAGAAAGACATATTGAAAACATAAGGATACGGAAGGGTTGAAATAAAGGATGAAAAAAGAAATAGCAACCAGTAGCTAAACAAAACAAAAAACTTGCTATAGCTATACTAATAATACCAGAAAAATATATACTTCGAGGAAAAAAGCACCAATAGAGACAATGAGAGTCTCTATGTAATGATAAATGATCGAATTCACCTGGACAATGTAGCCTCAAAATAGGTAAAGCAAACACTGATAGGATGACCAAACTTCACAGAGTGAGAGATTTTAGCATGTATCTCTGAGTAACTGATGGAATAATAATGGAAAAATCCAGAAGGAAATTATTTGATCAACATCATCAAGCCTATATGTCACATGTCCTTGAATCTAAGTCACAGACTGTAACGCACACAATTATTTGATGGGCAACTAAGAAAAAAGAACACAATGTGAACTGTGACACTGTGACGGTTTCCCATCAGTTAGAATCACTATTCCACACTTACTGAGAAAACTCTCTTACATTGAATCATCTTGCTCTTACGCAGTTATAAACAGAAAAACGTAAGAGAAATAAATTGAATAAGGTGTTTCTGAAACATCTTTGAGAATTCTTCTCCTTGGAACCTAGTTGAGACGCAGAGCCATGAATGTTCCTGTTTCTGCACACAGCACAAGTCCGTGACAGCGGGCGGGCTGGAGATTCAGCATTCCTACGACGGAACTCCTTCAAGGTCCGTCCAGTGGTTCCACCTCCAAGACTCCGATGTTCGACCCTACAGGAAGGTGACATGGAACGTTTCCAGGCAAAACTGGGGTGCGTGTTTCTTCCTCAAATGGTCCTTAAATGATTTGTCTGCCAGGAAGTGAGGAAGTTGACAAGGACAACACCATCGAAGAGGACAGCGTCACAGACTGTCACTTGTTCCTCTCTGATGATAAAATGCATCGTAATTTTTAAGATATTAAGATGTAGAATGCATACAACTTAAAATCATTGAAATACACTAAAACAATGTACCCAACAACTCTAGAATATACAATATTTTTAAGCACATGTCATTTATAAAGAGTGCCCACACAGTGCACCATAAGGCAAGTCTCAACACATTTTAAAGAATTGTATAATTACATAATATGTTCTCTGATCATAGTCTTATTATGCTAGAAATCTATAACCGATGGAGATCTAAAAAAGTCCTGGATATTTGAAATTATTACACTTCTAAATAACCAACAGGTCAAATAAATTGTAATGACACTAGAAAATATTTTTAAATAAACTTAAGAGAAAATAAAAGTTAGTCTTAAATGAATATACTGTACTAGAAAAGAAAATAAATAAAATTAGAAAAATAAACCCCAAGAAAGTAGAAGGAAGGAAATGAAGTTAAAAACAAATGTTAATGAAGTAAAATAACAAGTATGCCAAAGTGATGAGTGATTCAAATCTGGTTCCATGGGATAGGACACCTCTGATGAGAAGGATCAATGAAGAAGGCTCCCAAGGCTGCATCTCAAAGTTTGTGGCTGATATTTCTGACTCTAGGGGAAGAAGCCAGTCCATCTTGTCTCTTTCACGTTCCTTAACTCAGTAGAGAGAACTTGTTTTCCCTGAGATGTTTTTGGCCTTGCTTTTGCTCCCCCCACCCCTTGGGTCCCCTGCCTTTGGAATCAGGCCGGTGGGAACCTACACAGACTTTGTGTCATTGTTCTCAGAGAGAGGACACCAGCCAGAAAAGTAGGCACCACCTGGAGGCTTGTTAAAAATGCAGAGTCTTAGGCCCTCTCCCAGACCTGCTGGTTCAGTTTCTTGGACAAAGATCCTCAGAAGCTTCCGTGCACATTTAAGTTTGAGAAATGCTGCCCTGGAAAGACCACCAAGAGAGGATGCTGGTTCTCACTTGAGCTTTGGGGTAGCCACAGGCAGGTGGTCCCTGTAGCCAGTGTTCTCCAGCCAGTGAAGGTCATGGAATTGCCCTCCCACCATCCCGGACCCCACCTCCTGCTCCCCATCTCAACTTGAGTACTGGAAGATCGAGTGTTTCTATGTTCCCTTGTTCTCTTCTTTTGTTCTGTATGAGCTGAGTAGAAATGTCGCTTTTGGCCATACTATCAGATAACTTCATTTAGTCATGTTTTCATCTCCAGCATAGAAACCCTCTCACTGAGAGACAGATACACAATATATATTTTTTTAAATATGTTTTTATTGATTTTTTTTAGAGAGAAAGGAAAGGAGAGAGAGAGAGAGATAGAAACATCTATGTGAGAGAGAAACATCGATTGCCTGCCTCCTGCACGCCCCCTTCTGGTGATCGAGCCTGCAACCCGGGCATGTGCCCTGACCGGGAATTGAACCAGGACCATTCAGTCCATGGGCCGATGCTCAATGCACTGAGCCACGCCGGCGGGACCAGATATACAATCTTTACACTGGTTGCATTACCCCCAAAGGCAAGTAAAACCGTATCAAGTTCTGAAGTAAACAAAGAAAAATATCAAAAGGAGGTCAAAAGAGGAAGAGAGAAAACAGGTCTCATACCCTCCAGAAAGGCTTGTCCGTCAACCTTAACCAGGGGAAATCTGCCTGTCCACTTGCCATCACCTTCTTGAGCGCCTGAGGACCGTTCTGCTCCAGTGACCGTCTGAGCATCACCCTCAGTCGGAGATAAAGAATGGTTTCCTTTTCAAATCCATCCAGTTCTCTTGCCCCGTGGAAGTTTACTCTGGGCAGCCTGGTTCCTTCCTCGGGTGAATCCGGGTGTTTATACTAGAGCATAGTTTCACAGGAACAGTGCTCTTCTCCTTTTTTAGGCCAAGGATTGCTTTAGGTCAGAGTTTATTAACATAGACATAGAAAGCCAATGCAGAAGTGCACCTTCTTGAGGGTTTTACTATGCACTCTGCACATATTGGGCATTCCATCCACCTCGGAGCACGCAGCGCTGGGAGGCAAGAGCTTCCACAGAGACTGAGAAAATCACATTTAAGAATGCTTCTTCAAAGGAGTTCCCCAGACAAGAAACAGATAGCAGAGCTCATCGCCACTAAGCCAGTATTACAGAAATGTTAAAGGAACTTTAAGTAGAAAAGAAAAGATAAAAAACATAAATAAGCAAATATAGGGGGACATTTTTTCTCACTGACAAAGGCAAACAGTAAAAGCAGTGGACCAACCAGCTATAAAGCTGGTACAAGGTTAAAAGGCACAAGAAGGAAGACCATGTGTGATTATATTAATGGATCAGGGATACATACAAACACACACACAAAAGAAGTAAAAAATAATGACAAAAATATAAATGAGGAGAAGGTGAATAAAAGTTGTAGTGATTTTAGAATGTGTTTGAATTTAAGTAACCATGAACTTAAAATAGACTGCTATAAACATAGTTTTGTATATATGAAGAACAAGATAACCACAAAACAAAAATCTATCCAAGAAATAAAGAGAAAGGAATCCAAACAACTCTAAGAAAATCAACATATAAGACAAGAGAATAAGAAAGGAACAGAGAACTACCCAAACAATAAGAAAACAATTAGTAAAATGGCAATAACTACATACCTATCAATAATTACTTTCAATGCAAATAAACTAAATGTCCAATCAAAAGACACAGGGTGGCTGAATAAATAAAAAAATAAAAAATAAGATGTGGCCCTGGCCGGTTTGGCTCAGCGGTTAGAGCATTGGCCTGCGGACCAGAGAGTCCCAGGTTTGGTTCCGCCAAGGGCATGTACCTCAGTTGCAGTTTGTCCCCGGCCCTGGTTGGGGTCATGTGTCTGGCGACCACTCCATGTGTCTCTCTCACATCCATGTTTCTCTCTCTCTTTCTTCCTCTCTCCCGCTCTATCTGAAGATAAATGCAAAAATGTCCTTGGGTGAGGATAAAAACAAAACAAAACACACACACAAGAAAAAAACAGACAAGATGTGTACATATGCTGCCTATAAGAGACCCACTTCAGACTGAGAGCAAAGGAATGAAAAAGATATTTCATGCCAACGGAAACAGAAAATGCTGGTGTAGCAATATTTATATCAGACAAAAACAGACTTCAAAACAAGGGCTGTATCGAGAGGCAAAAAAAAAAGGCATTTCATAATGATAATGGGATCAATCCAATAAGAGGTGATAACTCTCATTATATGCACCCAATGTAGGAGCACCTAAATATATAAAGCAAATACTGACAGATGTAAAAAGTGCGATCAACAGCAGTATAGTCATATTAGGGAACTGTAACACCCCACTGACATCAATGAATACATCATCTAGACAGAAAATCAATAAGGAAACAGTGACCTTAAATGGCATATTAGCACAGATAGACTTAATTGATATTTTTAGGACATTTTACCCCAAAACAACAGGATAGACATTCTTTTCAAGTGCACATGGAACATTTTTCAGGGTAGATCATATGTTAGGCCACAAAGCAAGTGTCAATAAGTTTAAGAAGATTGAAATCAGATCAAACATCTTCTCTGACTACAATGGTATGAAACTAGAAATCAATTACCAGAAAACTGAAAAACACAAACACATGGAGGCTAAATAACATGTTACTAAACAATGAATGGACTAACAATGAGATCAAGGAATAAATCAAAAGATACCTTGAGACAAATGAAAATAAAAACAAAAACATAATGACCCAATATCTGTGGGACACAGGCAAAACAGTTCTAAGAGGAAAATTCATAATAATACAGGCCTACCTCAAGAAACAAGAAAAATCTCAAATAAACAATCTACCTTTATAGTTAAAGAAACTAGAATAAAAACCTCAAAGTTAGTAGAAGAAAGAAAATAATAAATATCAGAGCAGAAAAAAATGAAATAGAGTCTAAAAAAATAGAAAAGATCAATGAAACCAAGAGCTGGTTCTTTGAAAACATAAACAAGATTGACAAACCTTTAACTAGACTCAACAAGACAAAAAGAAAGAGGGCCCAAATAAATAAAATCAGAAACCAAAGAGAAGTAACAACTGACACCACAGAAATACCAAGGATTATAAGAAAATACTATGAAAAATTATATGCCAACAAATTGAACAACCTGGAAAAACTGGATAAATTCCTAGAAAAATACAATTTTCCAAGAGTGAATAAAAAAGAAACAGAAAATCTGAGCAGACTGATAAGTACTAACAAAATCAAATCAGTAATCAAAAACCTCCCAAGAAACAAAAGCCCAGGACCAAATGGTTTCACAGCTGAATTTTACCAAACATTCAAAGAAGAATTAATACCTATCCTTCTGAAACTATTCCAAAAAATTGAGGAGGGAAGGAAGGCTCCCAAATTGTTTTATGAGGCCAGCATTACTCAGATACCAAAACCTGACAAAGACACCACAAAAAAAAAAAAAAAAAAAAAAAGAAAGAAAGAAAGAAAGAAAGAAAGAAAGAAAGAAAAGAAAATCATAGGTCAATAGCTCTGATGAAAATAGATGCAAAAACCTTTAACAAAATATAGCAAACACAATTTAGCAATACATTAAAAAGATCATACACTATGATCAAGTGGGATTTATTTCTTGGATGCAAGGCTGGTTTGATATCTGAAAATCAATTAATGTGTTACATTTCATAAACAAAATGAAATGAGCATATCAATAGATGCAGAAAAAGCCTTAAACAAATACAACATCCATTTATGATAAAAACTCTCAGCAAAGTAGGAAGCAGAGGAAATCAGCCACAACATAATAAAGGCCATATGTAACCCACAGTTAACATCATATCCAAAGGTGAAAAATGAAAGCTTTTTCTGTAAGATCAGGAACAAGACAAGGACATTGTCATTACTTTTATTCAACATAGTATTGAAAGTCAGCCCAGCAATCAGACAAGACAAAGGAATAAAAAGCATCCAAATTGGAAACAAAATAAAAGAGTAAAACTGTCATTATTTGCAGATGACGTGATACTATATAGAGAACACACACACACACACACACACACACACACACACACACCCCTATTAGAACTAATAAATAAAGTAGCAGGATACAAAGTTAATATTCAGAAACTAGCTGCATCTTTATACACCAATAATGAACTATCAGAAAGAGAAATTAAGCAACAATCCCATTTACAATTATATCAAAAAGAATAAACATCTAGGAATAAATTTAATCAACGAAGTAAAAGACCTGTCCTCAGAAAACTATAAAACTTTGAAGAAAGAAATTGAAGAAGATACAAATAAATAGAAAGATCTACCATGCTCATGGATAAGAAGAATTAACATCATTAAAATGTCCATACTACCCCCAAGTAATCTACAGATTCAATACAATCCCTACCAAAATACCAATGGCATTTTCCACAGAACTAGAACAATAATTCTAAAATTTATATGGAATCACAAAAGACCCCAAACAGCCAAAGCAATCTTCAGAATGGAGAATAAAGTTGGAGGTATCATGCTACCTGATATCAAACTATACTACAAGGCTATAGTAATCGAAGTAGCATGGTACTGGCATAAAAACACAGACACATAGGTCAATGGAACAGAATAGAGAGCCCAGAAATAAATCTACACCTATATGGTCAATTAATCCAGGACAAAGGAGGCAAGAATATACGATGGGGTAACGGCAGTCTATGCAATAAATGATGTTGGGAAAACTGAACAGCTTCATGCAAAAGAATGTACTAAATCACTTTCTTACACCATATACAAGAATAAACTCGCATGTATTAAAGACTTAAATGTAAGACTAAACTATGAAACACCTAGAAAAAAACATAAGGAGTAAACTCTTTGACATGGTTCTTCATAAGATTTTTTTTCCTCAGGCAAGGGAAACAATAGAAAAATAAACAGATGGGACTACATCAAACTAAAAAGTTTCTGAACAGTGAAGAAAACCATCAACAAAACAAGACGACCTTCTGAATGGGAGAAGGTATTTTCCAGTGATACATCCAATAGGGGTTAACATCTAAAATATAAGGGCAGGCAAAAGTAGGTTTACAGTTGTAATACAAATATATAATACAATAACTAATAAATAATAAAAGAATAAACTCTGTTTCATATAATTGCAACTGTAAACCTACTTTTGCTCACCCCCGTACATAAGGAATTCATACAACTTAACACCAAAAAACCAATCTGATTAAAAAATAGGCAGGGGCTCTGAATAGACACTTCTCCAAAGAGGGCATACAGATGGCCAACAGACATATGAAAAGATGCTCAACATCAATCATCAGAGATGTAAACTTAAACCACAATGAGACATCACCTCACACCTGTCATATGGCGATCATCAATAAATCAACAAACGACAGGTATTGGCGAGGATGTGGAGAAAAGGGGACCCTCGTGCACTGTTGCTGGGAATGGAAATTGGAGCGGCCACTGTGGAAAACAGTATGGAGGCTCCTAAAAAATTAAAAATAGAACTGTCATGTGTCTCAGCAATTCAACTTCTGGATATTTCTCTGAAGAAATCCAAAACACACATTCAGAAAGATATATGCACCCCTGTGTTTGCTGCAGCATTATATACAGAAGCCAAGATAAAAAGCAAGCCAAGTATCCATTGATAAATGATTGAATAAAGAAAAAGTGGTACATATATTCAATGGAATATTATGCAGCCATGAAAAAGAGTGAAATCTTGCCATTTGAGACAACATGGATGGATCTAGAAAGTATAATACTAAGTGAAATAAGTCAGACACAGAGAGGCAAATACTATGTGATTTTAGTTATATGTGGAATCTAAGGAACTATTAATACAGAAACAAACTCATAGATACAGAGAACAAATTGATGGTTACTACATGGAACGATCATTTAGGGGATGGGTAAAGAGGTGAAGGTATTAAGAAATACAAATTGTGAGTTATAAAAACAGTCACGAGTATGTCAAGTACAGCAGATGGAATATAGTCAATAATATTGTAATAACTACGTTCGATGCCAGATGGATACTAGACTCATTGGGGCAATCATTTAATAAGTTGTGTCAATATCTAATCACTATGTTGTACACTTGAAACTAATGTAATATTGAATGTCAACTGTAATTGAAAAATACTTTTAAATGGAAAAAAAAATAATGCTTTTTCAAAATAAAGATGCTCTTTTTCTGAGTATCCTGGGGTACAGCCCCCTCCGCAGTGTCCGGCCATACAGTCGTTGATTGATTACTCTGTGATGTATTGTTCGTGAGCATGTTGTCATCACCCTGCAGGCTACAGTTTTTCTCCAAAAGCATAGTTGTGAAAATATGAAACCTGTGTTTCCCATCTTTGCAAATGTCTCTGTGAGCCATGCCTCCACATTCTTCCAATAGACAGTCAAGTACATCACTGGCATTTAAGGAAAGGTTTAGCTTAAGAAGAGGAAAGATTAAAGATGCAGATTTTTTTCTAAAACTCTTCCCAATTTTAAATGTAAACATTTGTAGCCCGGTGGGTGTGGCTCAGTGGTTGAGTGTCGACCCTGCACCAAGAGGTCACCAGTTCGATTCCTGGTCAGGGCACATGCCCAGGTTGTGGGCCTGATCCCCAGTGGGGGGCACGCAGGAGGCAGCCCATTGATGTTCTCTCTCATCGATGTTTCTATCTCTCTCTCCCTCTCCCTTCCTCTCTCTCTAAAAAAAAAAATCAATAGAGAAAATAAATAAATAAATAAATAAATGTGAACATTTGTAAGTCCTCAAACCAAAACACTTACCCTCCTGTTAGTCATTGCCATGGTCTGGGGCTTATTTGCCCCCATCAGGGGCAGCAGCACCCGGTTTTAAGGCTGTAGGAGGTGTGCAGTGCGGGACACATGAGGGTTAGGCGCCTTGGGGTTTGCTCCCAGGCTCTGTGGGAACAGCAAGACCCCAGCGGGAACAGGCAACTACCGCGTGATCACGGAATCTCGCGAGAGGAGGACGCATTGCGCTGTGACCTGCAGGCTCGCTTGGCCCGTGGGAGCATCGCTGAAATTAGCTCCGGAGTCCAAAGCTTTCCCGTCCTGTTAGAACACCAGGGTGTTCTCTGGAAAAGCTGATGCACCCTTTCAGCTAAGGGCCCCTTGTTAATGATGGAATAAAGAAAAAGTGGTTCATAGATACAATGGAATGTTACTCAGCCACAAGTAACAGTAACAGTAGAATTGCAACATTTCCCCAATGTGGGGTCTTTGGGCACTTTGAACGGCTACAGGGGGATGGAGCACTTCTGTGAGCAATTTTCACCGGAGTTTAAGAGAGACCAAGCTGAAGCTTGTAGAAACCAAACATTTACCAACAGTAAGGTCGGAGAGGCTTACTGGAGCGGCCTGCTTTTCCCACGAGCCTGGCATCCAGCCGGGGAATGCTCCTTTTTATTTTGGTTTCCTGCCGTGAGTTCTCTTTTTTTGTTGTTACTGATTTTTGTGGACTCGGTTATGACTGATGAAAGAATTTGGTTTTCCTTAGTGAAAGCAATCAGGTTGTTAGATGACATCTTTTTAAGTCCTTACCCGAGGGTCATGTGTTCTTTTTGTTTTTTGTTTTTTTTGTTTTGTTTTGTTTTTTTTTGTTTTTTTTTTTTTGTTTTTTTAGAGAGAGAGAGGAAGGGAGGGAGGGAGAGAGAGAAACATAGATGAGAGAGAGCAACATTGATCGGTTGCCTTCCTGTCTGTGCCCCAGGCACCCTGACCGGGGACTGAACCGGAAACCTTTTTGGAGTTCAGGACTACACTCCAGCCAGCCAGGGCAGATCAAGTCTTTCATTGCATGAAGTCCATGGATAGAAATGTTACTACAGGACTCACACCACTTCCCAAAGGCCGGTGGGATGTGTTCGAGTCAACCCTGAAGGAACACTCGTGCTTTTTCTTGTTTCTGCATACAAGGGATTGGGATTCTTTTTCTTTCACGATAGCCTCCGAAACTGTGATTATAGACCTGAGGGACATAATACAGAAAATTAACTGCCAAATGATGCTACTGTGTGGCCCGTGGTACAAAAATCTTCAAGGTGTGCCATTAAATCCAGCACGTTTATTAAAAATACAACAAACCACAATCAAATAAATTTATTCTAGGATAGTTCAACCTTGGAAATCTCTACAAATATAATATATTTTATTACTGGGTCACAAAATTAGAAAAACAATATCATCACACCCATGGAAACCAAGGGGAGTATTGCAAGATTCGACATCCTGATTTTTTTAAAAGGAACATTTTAGTACACTACAAATGAGTGACAATGTCCTTAATAAAAGTATTTATCGAAACTGAAGACAAATACTGTGCTGAATGATAAAATAAACATATCTATGTTATTTTAAAGACTCAACAGGGAACTTGTAGCCATAAGCATTTTTTGGTATATCTTAATCCAGTGTTTCTCAAACTCAGCTCATAATGACAATTCAACAGGGACAATTGTCCCACCTTAAATTCCAGATTTGCAGTGTGGAACCCGGGCGTGTGATCTTAACACAAGTGCATCAGATGATTCCTACCTTCTGACCATTTGGAGAAACCCTGATCCCAGCCCTTGTGACGTTTCAGCATAGCTGTGTTCATAACATACCCCTCATTCTCTTCCTCGTCAGCCTACGTAATATCCTTGAAAGCATTAGAATGTCACTCCTCAACCTTTTCTCGAGTTAAGTCATACTGCTCCGTTTTTCAAAGTTCTCTTGTTCTAATCTCTCGTCATCCTTATTATACTGGGCATTCGTTAATTCAACAAGCATAAACTGAGCACGTTCTAGGGATTTGAAATCCTTCTGTCGAGTTGTAGGCCAGTGAACTTATTATATGAGCCTGGTGGGCCTTGAGATTGCTGGGACACTCTTCCATGTCCCAGAGTCATGGTCCATGGGGCTTTTAAGCTTCCATCCCAGCTCCCTCAAATTTTAAGTCAATTGCCAGAAATGTTGCATCTCGTATTCGTATAGATTTGCTTCCCTCCTTCTACAACTAACCTACAATGTTCTTCCTGTTTTCTGAGAGTTTTTATCATAAACAGGTGTTGGATTTTATCAAAGGTCGCTTCCGCATTTACTGAGATGATTATATTGTTTTGGACTTTTTTTGTTTTGTTGTTGGTTTGTTTTTGCTTCTTTCCTGTTATTATGGTAAAATACATTCATTGGTTTTTTATTTTATTTATTTATTTATTTATTTATTTATTTATTTATTTATTATTATTTTTTAATCCTTACCCGAGGACATTTTTGCCTTTATCTTCAGACAGAGCGAGAGGAAGAGAGAGAGAGAAACATCGATGTGAAAGAGACACATCCAGTGGTTGCCACCCACACGACCCCAACCAGGGCCGGGGACAAACTGCAACCGAGGTACGTGCCCTTAGCGGGAACCGAACCCGGGTCTCTCTGGTCCGCAGGCCGACGCTCTAACCGCTGAGCCAAACTGGCCAGGGCTCATTGGTTTTTTAAAACTACGAAACCAACCTTAAATTTCTGGAATAACCCCTATTTATTCAAGATGCGTCATCCTTTTCATAAATGTCTGGGTTTGATTTGCTAATACTTTTATCAAGGATGTTTATGACTATGTCCATGAGGGATGTTGATTTTCTTGCAATGTCTTTTTAGTTTTGTATGGAGGTTATGTTGATCTCATAAAATGGAGTAATTCCCAGCCCGGCCAGTGTGGCTCAGTGGTTGAGGGTCGACCCATGCACCAAGAGGTCCCGGTTTGATTCCCCATTAGGGCACATGCCCAGGTTGTGGGCCCGATCCCCAGTGGGGGGCATGCAGGAGGCGGCCAGTCGATGTTCTCTGTCATCGATGTTTCTGTCTCTCTCTCCTTCTACCTTCCTCTCTCTCTAAAAAAATTTTTTAAACTTTAAAAATGCGGTAATTCCCTCTTCCTCCTGAAGTGGTCTGGCTAGCATCTCTCTTCACGTCGAATAACTTCTTTTTCAGTGCAGTTCTGCGGGAGATAAATTTCTCTCCAATGTCATTTTTAGTTGTGAAGGGTGACCATCCTATCGGTCAAGGCTAACCAGAGAAACAGAGCCAGTCACTTCGGAAGCCTCCTCCCTACTGGTCCTCATCCACATGAGGAGATGAGAGTGAAAGGGCCCACGTTAACAGAGGACGGTGCGCCTCACTTCGTGATTCTCAGTCTTCCCGCATCCCCACATCTAAAAAGTTTAATTCACTCCAATGTTTTTGTTTTTTCCTTTTTTGATTTTAGAGAGAGAGGAAAGAAGAGGGAGAGAGATAGAAACATCGATGAGAGAGAACATCAATGGGCCGCCTCCTGCATGCCCCCCACTGGGGATTTGCCCACAACCTGGGCATGTGCCCTGACCAGGAATTGAACCTCCTGGTGCATGGGTCGACGCTCAACCACTGAGCCACACTGGCCAGAGTACTCCAATGTTTTTTTCCCATGATTTCCGTTCCTTTGTATTCGTTACTAAGTTGTTCCTCACTCCTGGGCTGGTCCCTGAGTAGGCTAGCCTGGATTTCCCAAAGATAGTCCTTATTTTAAATATTCTGCTATTGTAGTTCACTCTCCTTATAAGCTATCCTGGCTAGTCTAACAGCTTAGCACACATACAACTTTATCACTGAGGTTTCAAATCTGGAAGCATTGTGAAATCTTAACTAGATGATATTTACCAATTTTGCCTACTGATTTATATTTTATTGACTTTTTAAAAAATTTATTGATTGATTTGAGAGAGACGTCAACTTGTTCCACTTATTGCTGCATTCATTGGTTGATTCTTGTATGTGCCCTGATCTTTTATTGACATCTTATTGTCCATCATTTTTATCTTTATTTTCCTTCTTCTTCTTAAAAAAGACCCTTTAACATTTCATGTAATATTGGTTTGGTGGTGATGAACTTCTTTAGCTTTATCTCATTTGGGCATCTCTTTATCTGTCCTTCGATTCTAAATGATAGCTTTGCTGGGTTCAGTAGTCTTGGCTGTAGGTCCTTGCTTCTCATCACTTTGAATATTTCTTGCCACTCCCTTCTGGCCTGAAAAATCAGCTGACAGTCTTATGGGATCTCCCTTGTAGGTAACTAACTGCTTTTCTCTTGCTGCTTTTAAGATTCTCTCTTTGTCTTTAACCTTTGACATTTTAATTATGATGTGTTTTGGTGTGGGCCTCTTTGGACTCATCTTGTTTGGGACTTTCTGTGCTTCCTGGACTTGTATGTTTATTTCTTTCACCAGGTAAGGGAAGTTTTCTGTGATTATTTTTTCAAAAAGGTTTACAATTTCTTGCTCCCTCTCTTCTCCTTCTGGCACTCCCATGATGCAAATGTTGGCATGCTTGAAGTTGTCCCAGAAGCTCCTTACACTATCTTCATTTTTTAAAATTCTTTTTTCTTTTTGCTGTTCTGATTGGGTGTTTTTTGTTTCCTCATATTCCAAATCTTTGATTCGGTTCTCAGTGTCCTCTACTCTGCTTTTGATTTCCTATGAGTTATTCTTCGTTTCAGTTAGTATATCCTTTATTTCTGACTGGTCCTTTTTTATGTTTTTGGTGTCCTCACTAAGTTCCTTGAAGTTCTCACTAGGTTCTTTGAAGTTCTCAGTAAGTTCCCTGAGCATCCTTATAACCAGTGTTTTGAACTCTGTGTCTGATAGTTTGCTTGCTTCCATTTCGTTTAGTTCTTTTTCTGGAAATTTCTCTGTTCTTTCATGTGCGACATGTTTCTTGGTCTCCTCATTTTGGCTGCTTCCTTGTGTTTGTTTCTATGTATGAAGGAGAGCTGCTGTGTCTACCGGACTTGGTAGAGTGGCCCTGTGTAGTAGGTGTCCTGTAGGGTCCAGTGGCTCAGCCCCCCAGTCACCTGAGCGAGGTGCTCCAGTTGTGCCCCTCTGTGGGCTGTGTGCACCCTCCTGTTGTATTTGAGCCTTGATTGCTGTTGGTGTCCCTGGGAGGGATTGACAAGCTCCAGGCCAATCAGCTGTGAGGACCAGCTGCAACTACAGCTGAAGAGCTGCTGTGTAGGAGCCGAGCCTGTGGAGCAGGACTTGCTTCAGTGGGGTTTTGCTGCTCATCAAATCCACCCCTTGAGTGTGTCGCTTGTGGAGGTGGTAGGGCTATGACCTGGCGTGGTCTGAAGCTGGCCACCAGGTGCACCGGCTCTGGGGCCTCCAGGGAGGTACAAAGTCAGCCACTGCCGGTGTCCTGCCTGGGGCCACCCGGTACAAGCTACAGGGCGACCTGCAGACGGCTGCTACTTGTGTTGGGCTTGGAGGTGCCCAGGAGAGACCAAGCTGTGAACCAAAGTGGGCGGCTGCTAGTGACAGGCCTGGGGCCACTTAATGAGAGATACTGGGCACATTGAGGCCAGCTGCTGCTTGTTAGAAAAATTTTAGGCAAGTCTGAAGCAGGAGCCAAGACAGGCCGTTCATATGGAATAGCCCCTGGAAACAGCTTGGACGAGCCTGCAAATTGATGGGGCAGGGTCTCAGGGAATCGCCAGGCGGGGCAAGCAGTGTGAGGCAGGTGGATGGAGATTCAGACAGGGTGCCTGCCTGTGGGCTCTGTGGGGGAGGGCTCAGCGAAGGGACAATGGCCTCTGCCAGCACTATTTTCTGGGAGAAATCTGCCCCCCCACCTCAGCTCTTGCCCTGATGCCAGAGAAGTTAGTTCCTCCCTGTATGTCCTGGTTCCTTTCGAGCTGCTGCCCCAGTGCTGGGGCTCAGAGGGAGTGAGTCCGAGCAGGTCCGTGCGCGGGCCCTTTAAGAGGAGCTGCCTGGGACTCCAGCAGCCTCCGGGTCACTCGGCCACAGTCCCCAGATACGGGGACTTCTCTTCCCAGCACTGAACCCTGGGCTGAAGGGCCTGGTGTGGGGCTGGGACCCCTCACTCCTCAGGGGGACCTCCACAGCCAAAATATCCCTCCTGATTAAAAACCACCACACGTGGGTGTGGGACCAGCCAATTCCACACCTCCGCCCTCCTGCCAGTCTCAATGTGGCTTCTTCTTTAATTCGCTAGTTGTAGGACTTCCCTTCAACCAGATTTCAGGTGGTTCTGCAGGATGCTTGTTCTGTAGTTTGGTTGTGGTTTTGATGTGGTTGTGGGAGGAGGTGAGACCGCATTCACCTACACGACACCTTGACCCCTGTCGTCTGCTGAGTTACTGAAACGGGAAGGGGTGGAAATATTCCTAGGGAATCCCAGAAAGAGGACCCTCAAGGTTTGAAAAGCAAATGGGGGTACAGATTCCTCACACAGAACTCAGAGGCCCAAGTTACTCCCAGGTGAAATACATGGCCATCTTCTTTCTTAGCCTGGCACTCAGCGGAAGGTGGGGAACTCACCTGTGAGTACAGAAGTCAATAATACACCCCACACTTCCCTTCAATACATGGGTTCAACATCTCTACACAAGAATTCTCACCAACTGTCTCACGTGAGCCTCAAGCTCTTTCTTCAGACAGAAGAAGGAGTGTAGATTCTTTGATTTGAAAAGAAGATCCAGCCCGGTCGGTGTGGCTCAGTGGATTGAGCGTTGTCCCGTGGACTGAGAGGTCCCGATTCGATTCCCGGTCAGGGCACATGCCCGGGTTGTGGGCTCGATCCCCAGTAGGGGGCGTGCAGGAGGTGGCCAATCAATGTTTCTCTTTCACATTGATGTTTCTATCTCTCCCTTCCTCTCTCAAAACAAACAAACAAACAAAAAAAACAATAAAAACATACTTTAAAAAAAGAAAAGAAGGAAAAGAAGACCTGTAACTTTCATTTTCCAGGGCAAGCTGCAGAGCAAGAAACAGCTGCTCTCCTTGGCTGCCCATGGTGTCTCCCCCACGTTTTATTCCGTTGCCTGCTTCAGTTTGGTCTTTCTGCTTTTCCCAGCAGGGCTGACATCGTTGTTGTCCTTCGCTCACGAAGTGAAAGCTGGAAATGTGTTCCTTCCGACAGCCGGCCCAACAGCCTTGCCTACTCGGTCCCAAGGCTGCGTCTGCCCTGATCCCGGGTGCAGCTGGAGACCCTCTTCACCTAAACGTGTGCCAACCAGCCGAAACATGGCAAACCCGAGGTTCTTTGTATGGGGTGAGACACGCACAGCAGTGCCCCCTACCCAGAGTCAACAAGGAATGGGCAATCCACTTATCCATACAGGACCTGAAGACCTGGCCCCTGACGCAGTAAAATATATATATATATTTTTTTCTTTATTGATTTTAGAGAGAGAGGAGGGGAGAGGGAGAGAGATAGAAACATCGATGAGAGAGAACATCGACGGGCCGCCTCCTGCATGCCCCCCACTGGGGATCAGGCCCACAACCTGAGCATGTGCCCTGACCAGGAATCAAACCGGCGACCTCTTGGTGCATGAGTCGATGCTCAACCACGGAGCCACACCGGCTGGGCAGTAAAATACATTTTAAAATGTAGGCATTTTGGATAAAAAAAATTCCAATTGTAATATACATTTACCTGCCCTTTTAGACAGCCTACAGGTCTAAATTGAACGTGTTCTTGGTGATTCAAATGATGAGGTAATCTGACACCATGGAGCTCCCCATAAATCACACCTCACACCTCACGGTATTCACATCCTTATGTGATTCCCTCCCCTTAGTCTGGTGCCCTGGTGACTCAGCGTAACCAAGAGAATGGAGTGGTGCTCTCAAGGTCCAAGCCTGCGCAAATCCTGGAACTCAGCAGCGTGGGCTCTGAGAGAAGTGAGCACCTGCGTACCCTGAGACCCCGTGCTGGGAGAAGCCCACCCTAGCCACAGGGACACGCAGCACAGGACGGCCGAGGTCTGCAGCCCTGGCCCCGCTCCCACTCAGGCAATCTGGGAGTGGACGTTGGCTTATTAGCACCAATAGCAAGTCCTTCCATTCATGTCGTCATTCCCCTTTCCTTCCTCATCAAAACCCTTCACCTGTGCCCCATACTCAGAATGCTGTCTGGGTTTCTTCCCGAATAGCTATATTTTAAACTCTCAAATAAATGCTGTTGCCTCTCACTCAGGGTTTTTATTTTTTATATTAATAGTGTGGATGAGCATAAGGGAATGGAGCAAAGAAGAGCCTTAAAAAGAGTCATTCAGCCCTGGCCGGTTTGGCTCAGCGGTTAGAGCGTCGGCCCGCGGACCAGAGAGTCCGGGTTCGGTTCCCGCTAAGGGCACGTACCTCGGTTGCTGTTTGTCCCCGGCCCCGGTTAGGGGCGTGTGGTTGGCAACAACTCGATGTGTCTCTCTCACGTCGATGTTCCTCTCTCTCTGCCTCCCTCCCTCCCTCCCGCTCTATCTCAAAATAAATGCAAAAAAAAAAAAAAAAAAAAAAATGTCCTCGGGTGAGGATAAAAAAAAAAAGAGAGACATCAGATATAAACGCTCCCGGTGAATAGCACGCTGGCTACTTAACACGATGATCTCAAAGAGCAAAGAGCAGTTAGAGCACTTTTTCCAGGTGAGGTACAGTTAGGAACAGCAAACGAAATGCTTGGGAATGAATTTTGTTGATGTTCTCAGTAAATGAATAGGTATAATTTTGTAGTTAGAAGCTTGAGTGTGTTTTTTGTTTTTTGGTGTTTTTTTAACCTTCATAAATCTCTTTCTGTTCTTGGAAAATTTTTTATTAGAACATACTCGCTAGTTTCCTAGTCTAAATAATTATGCTTTGATGGCAAGTCCTGACAAAATCCTGATGGGAGTGGACTTCCCACTGGCAGTCCTGCGGTGTCCGGAGGTCTCGCTTAGCGTTTTCTGGACATTTCGGCATTCGGTTATCATGGAAACATCTACGAAAATTGTTATTATATAATGGTAAAGTGGTCTATTCATCATAAGGAGATAATATTAGTAAATATTCATGCACCCAGCATAGGAGCGTCTAAATATAAAAAGCAAACGTTAACAAATCCGAAGGAAGAACTAGACAGCAATACAATAATAGTAGGAATCTTTGCTATCCCCACTCGCAACCTTGGAGAGATCATTCAGACAGAAAATCAGTAAGGAAATAATGGACTTGACAACACTTTAGACAAAATTAACTGACAGACATACACAGAACATTCCGTTCAATAGCAACAGAATGCACGTTCTTCCCAAGTGCATATCTATCATATCATTCTCCAGGATAGATTATGTGTCAGATCACAAAATAGTCCTAAGAAATTTAAGAAGATTAAAAGCATATCAGTTATCTTTTCTGACCACAATGGTGTGAAACTAGAAATTAATAACAAGAGAAACACTGGAAAAATTCAGAAATCTGCGGAATTAAACAACTTGCTCCTGAACAACCAGTGGGTCAAAATAAATAAATAAATAAAAATCAGCCCTGCGGTGTGGAGCTCTGTCCCATGGACTGAGCGGTCCCGGTTGGATTCCTGGTCAGGGCACACGCCTGGGTTGGGGGCTCCATCCCCAGTAGGGGGCATGCAGGAGGCAACTGATCTATGTTTCTCACATCAATGTTTCTATCTCTCTCTCCCTTCCTCTCTCTCTCTAAAAAATAAACAAATAAAATCCAAGGTAAATCAGAAAATATCTTCAGACAAATAGAAATGAAAACATGACATACCAAAATATATGCAATGCAGCAAAAGCAGTTCTAAAAGCAAAGTTTATGGTGATAAATACATATATTAAGAAAAAAGAAAGATCTCAAATAATCTAACCTCATAACTCAAGGAACTAGAAAAAAGAACAAATAAGACCAAAGTTAGCAGAAGGAAGGAAATAACAACTATCAGAGCAGAAATAAAATAAACACTAGAAAAAATAATAGAAAATATCAACTAAATTAAGAGTTGTGTTTTTGAAAAGATAAAGAAAAATGGCAAATTTTTAGCTGGACTAAATTAAAATAAAAAGAAGACTCAAATAAAATCAGAAATGAAAGAAGAGACATTACAACTGATACTGCAGAAATACAAAGTATCATAAAAGTTTACTATGAATAATTATAAACCAAATAAACTGGACAATCTAGAAGGAATGTGTACATTTCTAGAAATACATAATGTACCAAGACTGAATCACGAAGAAATAGAAAATCTGAATAGGGATATTGAATGGGTACTCAAAAATCTCCCAACAAAGAAAAGCTTATTAGAACTAGGTGGCTTCAATGATGAACTTTACCAAACATGTAAAGAAGAATTGACATGAAACCTTCTCAAACTCTTTAAAAATTGAGAAAACATTTTCAAGCTTATTTTACGAGGTTAACATGATCATGATACCAAAGCTAGATAAGGACACCACACAAAAAGAAAATTACTTGCCAATATCCCTGATGAATATAGATATAAAAATCCTCAATAAAATACTAGCAAACTGAGTTCAACAGCACACTGAAAGGCTCATACACCATGATCAAGTGGGATTTATCTCTGGAATGCAAGAATGGTTCAACATACACAAATAATTAATGTGATATACCACACTAACAGAATGATGGATAAACATCATACGATCACTTCAATAGATGCAGAAAAGCATTTGACAAAATTCAATATTGTTTCATAATAAAAACTCTCAACAAATAAGTATAGAAGAAGTGTACCTCAACACAATGAAGGCCATATATGACAAGCCCACAGCTAACATTATACTCAATGGCAAAAAGCTGAGAGCATTTTCTCTAAGATCAGGAACAAAGCAAGGATGCCTAATCTCACTTCTATTCAACCTGGTGTTAGAAGTACGAGCTAGAGAGAAATAAAAGGTACTCAATTGGAAAAGAAGAAGTAAAATGATCTGTTCACAGATGACATAATCTTGTATATAGAAAACCCTAAAACCTCTACCAAAAACTGTTAGAAGTAATAAATGAACCCAGTAAAGTTGTGGAATACAAAATCAACATAGAAACTCAGTTGCATTTCAATAGACGAACAACATATTGTCTGACAGAGAAGTTAAGAAAGCAGTCTTATTTACAATCACATCAAAAACTATAAAAATACTTAGGAATAAATTTAACCAAGGAAGTAAAAGACCTGTACACCAAAAAGTATGAGACATTGATGAAAGTTACTGAAGACACAAATCAATGGAGTGATATTCCATGTTCTTGGACTGGGAGAATTAATATTGTTAACATGTCCGTGCTACCCAAAGTGTCTACAGATTCAATGCAATCCTCACCAAAATTCCAAAGGCATTTTTCACGAAAATAGGAAAAACAATCCTAAAATTTATATGGAATCACAAAATCTTTTGATAGCCCCAATCATCTTGAGAAAGAAGAACAAAGCTGGATTCCTGATTTCAAACTACATCACAGAGCTCTAGAAATCAAAATGGTATGGTACTGGCATAAAAACAGACATACAGACCCATGGAACAGAAGAAAGAACCCAGAAATAAACTCACACGTATATGATTAGCTAATCATTGATAACGGCACCAAAAACAGAGTCTGGAGAAAGGACAGTCTCTTCAATAAATGGTTTTGGAAAATTTGGATATCCACATGCAAAAGAATGAAACTGGACTCCTATCTTACACCACTCACAAAAATTAACTCAAAATTAATTAAAGACTGAAACCGTAAAACTCTTAGAAGAAAAAAACATGGAGACAGACTCTTGACATTGGTCTTGGCGATGATTTTTTGGATATGACACTGAAAGCAAAGGCAGGCATGAACAAGCGGGACCACAGAGAGTTCACATTGCAAAGGAAGCCATCAACAAAATGAAAAGGCAACTTCTGGAATGGGAGAACATACTTGCAAACCACGTATCTGGTAAAGGGTTAATATATAAAACATAAAAGAAACCTGTACAACTCATTAGCAAACAAACAAAACAAAAAACAAATAACCCAATTAAAAATGGACCAGGGTCCTGAATAGACATTCTTCCAAAGAGGCCTTACACACGGCTAGCAGATACGTGAAGAGCTACTCAGCGTCACTAAGCATCAGGGCAGTGTCAATCACAACCACAATGAACTACCACCTCACACTTGTCAGGACGGCGTTCGGCAAATAGACCAGAGATAAGCGCTGGCGAGAATGAAAACCCACGTACACTGTTAGTGGGAAAGGGAAACAATGTGGAGGTTCCTTGAAGAGATAAAAACAGAACTCCCCTATGATCCAGCAATCCCATTCCCGGGTGTATATTCAAAGGAAATGAAATACGTGTAAATATATGAATATTACTCAGCCATGAGAAAGAAGGAAAATATGCCATTTGAAACAACATAAATAAACCTGGCTGACATTATGAAATAAGCCAGACAAAGAAAGATCAATACTGTAGGGTATCACTCAGATGTGGAATTTTTTAGAAATACTCATAGAAATAAAGAGGAGAATAGTGGGCTGCCAGGGCTGGGGAAATGAGGAGACTTTGCTCAAAGGTTACACATTTTCAGTTATAAGATGAATAAGTTTGGGATACAATATCCAGTATAGTAATGATAGTTGATACAGCATTGCAAACTTGAAATTTTCTAGGACTGTAGATCTTAGAGTTCTCTCACGCACGAAAAGGAACCATGTGAGGTGACGGAGGGTTCACAGCCTTGACGGAGTACATATTGCACAATGTATACATATGTCCAATGATCGCATTGTATATTTTAACATATACAGTTTTATTTGTCATTGGTACCCCAATAAAGCTGGAAAAAATAATGCATTCTCAGTTTTTGATGTTTTAGAAACTTTTAAAAGTTACAGCGAATATAATTTTACGTTGGAAAGCATTCCCAAACCGAATGAAAGCATTTGGCTTTTGTTATTACAGTTCTAGAGCCTGGCTTCGAAATGCTATAAATTTTTATTTCTGAAGTCCATTCCCAAAGAGAAACTCTAAAACTGTTTTCAGCCATGTCAGCATCTTTTCAATGATGTATGTTCGCCCAAAGTAATACTTTCAAAGGCAACATGCTTTCAGCAGCATAAATATCATTGTATAATTGTTGCCCTTTAGGAAATACTATTTCATGGTCTCTCTGGCTTTTGTTTTCTCCTGACAAGGTATAATTACACAAGTATACCGTAAAAATAAACAAGATCAAATACTTTATTTAAAAGAAACAAATTTGGTGGCATGCTCACTAGAAGATGCTCACTGGCTACACGGTTCGCCTTTGAGCTGTATGCAAAACAAGAAAGAAACGAACTTGAGAGCAGATGGGTCTTTAAGTGACGGAGTGGTGGTCTCACAGGGTTATTCAACTACGAAAAGTTTAGATATATTTTTATACCATGGCTAACAAATACTTTCAGGACACTTCAGATGAGTGATAATTTAGTAAACAACTTAATTAAATGAACTCAAAACATCAAGTTTCGTTTAAACCAACTTGTACATTGCTGAAGCTGCATAAAAGTATCGGTTGAGAAGCTGGTTCGGAGAACTAATGGATGTAAAGATTATTAGGCAGTGGAAAGGAATTTCCATTACTGCCAACAGTGAAAATGTGTCACACTATTGTGGGTGGTTTGACTCTTTGCTGTCATGTTTCCAGTTTACATTTGCAAGCCCAGGCTTTCAAGAGTGATACAACCCCTTTGCTGATCTGTCTGCAGAGGCCCCACGTAGAGATACATGGATCGATTGGAGCTATCCCAGGTAATAGTGTCATGAACTTGTTTCAATCTGCCTAGATAAACTGAAACAGAAATACAATGATATAATTCAACTTCTTCTAGAGAGAACAAGAAATTGAAAACCTGTTTGAAACAATAATGACAGAAAACTTTCCTACCTTGGTGAAGGAAACAGACATACAAGTCCAGAAAGCACAGAGAGCCCCAAACAAGATGAACCCAAAGAGGCCCACACCAAGACACATCATCATCGAATGCCAAAGGTTAAATATTAAGAGAGAATCATAAAAGCAGCAAAAGAAAAGCAGTTAGTTACCTACAAGAGAGTTCCCATAAGAGTGTCAGCTGATTTCTCAAAAGAAACTTTGCAGGCCAGAAAGGAGTGGCAAGAGATATTCAAGGTGATGAAAAGCAACGACCTACAACCAAGATTACTCTATCCTGCAAAGCTGTCATTTAGAATCGATGGCCTTATAAAGAGTTTCCCAGACAAGAAAAAGCTAAAGGAGTTCATCACCACCAAACCAGTATTATATGAAATGCTGACGGGTCTTCTTGAAGGAGAAGAAGAACAAAAATATGAACAATAAAATGGCAATTAATACATATCTATCAACAATTGAATCTACAAACAAAATGAGCAAGCAGAACAGAAACAGACTCATAGATACAGAGAAATTTTTTCGATTGCCAGATGGGCGGGGGCTGGGGGGCTGGGTGTAAAAGGTGAAGGAATTAAGAAGCACAAATTGGTTGTTAGACTGATGAACCTCAAAGGGAAGGGGAGAGGGAGGGTGGGATGAGATAAACCAAAGAACTTCTATGCATATATGCATAACCAATGGACACAGACAATAGTGTGGGAAAGGCAGGAGAGGGGTGGGAGTGGGAAGGAGGGGGGTCAATGGGGGAAAAAAAGGTGGACATCTGTAATATATTCAACAATAAAGATGAGTTAAAAAATAATTCAACTTCTACTGAATACACACACAAAGCAACATGTTATTTACATTATTATATAGCTTTATTTTTGTGGAATCCTACTGTGTGCCACACACTGAGTTTGACTCTTTTATATAAAATCTTAGCCAGATAGTTTCACCTAAAATTTCCTAAATCTAATCTAATCCACGGAGGATACCCTCTGTCCCCAGCACAGACGTAGGGGGATCTCAGGTTTTAAATAACATTCTGACAGTCCTCAGAGAGAAGGTGTTAGCAATGCATCTCCAATGGCTAGGTGAAATTATATACAAAACTGCCTAGATAAAAGCAGGTCTTTTCTCAAAAATCTCCAATATGCTTTACTTGACTTTGATTTGCCTGATCGCTTGTCTCTGGGTGACGGGGGCGTCACCCCTTTTGTCGCTGTGGCCCAGGGCCCAGTGGGGAGACACTCGGCTCCTCGTGTGCGTGGCTTCGCTGCCAGAGGCTTGGTCCGGAGGCTGGAACGCCAGTGAGCTGCTCCCCCAGCTTCCCTGGGGGCCAGCGGGAGGGCTGCCCCATCCTGGGGGTCTCCGGGGCAGAAAGCCAGGTCTGTCTCTGGCAACAGAAGCAGGTGCGTGGGGACCTGACACCCACCTGCGGAAAGAGAGCGGCCCCCAGAGGACCGCAGGGAGGGAAGTGGGGGAGTCTGGCTCTCAGTGGCCTCGGGACTTCGTGGGGGACAAGACAGTCATGAATCTGATTCTTAAAGCCTTGCTACTTAAAGTGTGGCCCATGGGCCAGCCTACTGATACCGCCTGGGGCTTCCTAGAAATCAGGATCCTCCCCTCCTCTCCCCTCCTCTCCCCTCGCCTCCCCTTCCCTCCCCATCTCCTGTCCTCCTCTCCCCTCCCCTCCCCTCCCCTCCCCATCTCCTGTCCTCCTCTCCCCTCCCCTCCTCTTCCCTCCCCTCCCCTTATCCTGTCCTCCCCCTCTCCCCTCCCCTCCTCTCCCTTTTCTCTCATTTCCTTCCCTTTTCTGTATCATCTCTTACTCCATTCCCCCAACTCCCCTATTACATTAAGGTACAATTTAAGAGAGATCGAAGAGAAAAATCACTGCCTTAGAATACCCTGAGCGAAGGTGGGCAGAGTCCTAGGAGTAGAAATATTTGGGTACCACTTTTTTTCTCTTTTAATTCTCCTTTAGCACACTTTAAATACATTGGCTGGACACATATTAACGGATAACTTCGCAGTGTGTGTGTGCGCACACCGGAACGTGGTCTTGATTCTGTGTTCACATGGTCTGAACACGCATCACACATCACGCAGAGCCGCCTGATGACTGCACTTCGTGTACTGAAACGGAGATGCGGAGAAAGACAGGCGGTCTCCTCAGCTCCCAGAACGTCACTTTCCATCGTGGGAATTATTTCCTCCGTTTCAGCAACGGGGAACGTTCCCCCTTGAAACTGGGCCTTTCTGACCCTTCTGTGAGTGATTATCAGTCTCTCCAGACGTCCACTTTTTTTTTTTTTGAGATCCAGAAAGAAGTTGTGGGGAGCACCACACAGTGACTGAACACAATTTGAAGACAGATGGCTAAATTCCTAAACTATTTCTAGATGTTTCCCTTGACTACTTGTAGCCTCAAACGACTGCAGCAGAAAACGTCACTGTGAAGTCCCCACCCCCACCCCAAGCCCGGCTCCCCAGAGGCAGAAAATAACAGCTTAGTAACCCAACACTGGAAAGCGATCCCCGGGCGCCTGCATTCACCGGCAAGGAATGCGGGTCCGTCCGAAGGAATCTTCACAAACCACCAACTGCATTACATCAACGCATCATCCTAAATCCCATGGTGATTTTCCTAAACAGACGAGCTTGCTGGCTTCAAGCATATTATCTTTTCTTCCCACTGCAAAAAATTCTCTAAATGTTTATGTTCCTGCGGGGCTGAACTCACACGGCCAGTCAGCCCCTGGGGGTCACTAGGAAAGCATTGGGAACCTGTCAGAACGCAAGCTGGGGTGGGAAACGGAGCCCCCCAGCTGCACCGTCAGAATACCGTGCCCACCCCGGAACCTGGGGCACAAAGCCTCCGTGAGCCCCTCTGTCTTGGAGATATTTCTTTTTTTATTAGGTTTTTAAATATTTTTTTCTTTTATTGATTTTTTTAGAGAGAGAGGAAGGGAGAAGGAGAGAGAGACAGGAACATCGATGAGAGAGAACATCGACTGGCTGCCTCCTGCATGCCCCCCACTGGGGATCGGGCCCACAGCCTGGGCATGTGCCCTGACCGGGAATCGAACCGGCGACCTCTTGGTGCAGGGTCACGCTCGACCACTGAGCCACACCGGCCGGCAGGTGTATTTGTTGGGGCCCGGAGGGTGGAGGACCCTTTGGTTGGGAAAGGACAGCGTCTGGAAGGAGATTCAGAAAGCCCCATTTCTCTCTGCCAAACACCATAGGACAAAAGTACCCATCCCCGAAGCCACTCAGATAAAGGGGAAGGACCTTCCACGGTGGCTGTGGGCTCCTGAGTGCAACAGCTGTGGTCAGGAAATAATGCAATACGCTCTCAGCTCGAGATGTGTCTCCTTAGCACGCTAGCAAATCGGACGTATGCAACTCTCCGCAAAAGCGGTTTTGGGTGATGGTGGGGGAAGCCGCGTGAAAAAGGACACAGAAAAGAAATGAGGTGTTGTACATGCTTAATCACGAGTCTTCTCCAAGGCGTTTGTCGTATTAAACATTCTCCCAGAGTGAGCTCACCCAGGACTCTCACCTCACGCTCCGCCCAGCCCGGCCTCACTCCCCGGTCCAGGGCATCGCCCACAGGGGGTCCACCGGCCCTCCCCGTGGCCCTCTCTGCTCTGTGACACAGCCTCCTCCCCCAGGACCCCCGCTTTGCCTTGGGCTGAAGGTCACCACTCAGAACCCCTGAGGACCACCCTGCTGGGCACCACTCTGCCAGTCAGGGTGGGGCTCCTCGGGGCACCAAGCCGCACCCCAGAGGCTGAGCAAGGGGTTGGATCTGCTGAGGGGGAGAAGGGGGGCAATGAAACAATGCCAGCATGCCTGAGGGGGGGCATTTAAAACAGTGCTAGCATGACCGACCTGAGCATCTAGGGGAAAAGCCTCGAACCCCAGGTCCTCCCCAAGGGGCCTCGTGAGCACAGCCCAGAGCCCTCTTCCGTGTGACCCCACTCCGCCCTTTGGGGAAGGTCACCTGCACTGCTCTCTGACACCCACCCTCCAGCACCCCCTGTGCCCTTTCCTCCGGACACTCGGAGTTCTTTGTTTTCTCTCCAAACACCTCAAGCTGCTCCCTCCTCCCTGGACTTTGTCATCATTAGCTACTCCGTCTGGCTGTGCAGAACCCCCCGTCCACGTGTCCAGCGTCCCCGTCCCTGGGACCTCGGCCGGGCTGGTGGAAGGTCCGTATCAGAGCAGGGGCCGTCCTCACACCCTCCCATGAACGCTGGACCTGGCTCCTCCATCAGTGCCTGTCCGACGGGGCTCTGCCTTCTCAGGGCTTGGCACAGCCCTTGGCACAGCCCTTGGCACAGCCCTTGGCACAGCCCTTGGCACAGCCCTTGGCACATACGGCTCCCAGATCTGTCCTGGCAGAATGAATGCTGCACAGAGCACCTGCGTGTCCAGGACCTGGGGTCAGGTCTCATGCTGCTGCTGGCAGGTGTGTGGTTTCGCTGAGGTGGCTGAATTTCCCAAACCTCAGTCCTCTTGTCCCTAAAGTGGGCATAATGAAAAACTTCTAACTGGAGTGAGAATCCATATCAGAATGGGAGTGTTCATGACAAACTCAGAAGTCTTATCCAAATGTAAGGTTTAAAAAGGGAAAAGAGTCCGGCCGGAGTGGCTCAGTGGTTGAGCGTGGGCCCTGCACCAAGAGGTCGCTGGTTCGATTCCCGGTCAGGGCACATGCCCAGGTTGTGGGCCCGATCCCCAGTGGGGGAGCATGCAGGAGGCGGCCAGTTGATGTTCTCTCTCATCAATGTTTCTGTCTCTCCCTCTCACTTCCTCTCTCTCTAAAATCAATAAAGGAAAAAAAACTTTTTTTTTAATTTAAATAGGGCAAAGAGATCACCGTAAGAACACCCACAGGTACACAGGCTCATTCCATCTCGCGACAGCCTTGATGGAGGTGAAGTCATTGGTCCGAGCGCAGAGCTGGGTGTGATCAGAGTACCAGACTGCGGCTTAAAAGCCCCCCGACAATCTCCTAAAGAAGCGGGCCTTGACTTCGTGTTCACGCGTGCTGAACTCGGGAGCAGTGCACACACCTTCCGTGCTGTGCTCTGCAGCCCGGCGCCCCCGCTGAGCAGACAGTGTGGACAAGGAGGTGTGGTCACCCCGCCACCCAGACTCCAGTGTGCCCCACACAGAGCCCGCGGGACCGACACAGGCCCGCAGCACGCAGACCCGCGGGGAAACTGAGTCAGAGGGGAAGGACGCCGCTGACCACGACGCAGTTGACTCCAAGCTGAGAGTGTTTACCGTCCCCAAGCCTCGGTGGGGAACGGAGGACGCGGCGCGCGGATCTCAAGCACAGGCTGGTCGGCAGGTTCCTATTAGGGGCACGGGAAGGGCCCTGGACGGCTGGGAGCCAGCTCGCAGAGGTCCCCAGCTCTGCCCAGCTCCAGGTGGAAATGGGGTTCCACTCCGAATGCCCGACACCTGCGCACAGCCCAGACCCCACATTTCCTCGGATTATACTCACATTCTACCGTGCTCAGCGGGCTGTTCACGGACAGACTCGGGTTGTTTTTGGAGGGAAGACAAGAAAAGGAAAATGTTGTGTTTTTCTCAGAGCTCACATCGGGAGGCGCCTGAAGTCAGTGTACCCCGATATTGCTGGAGTTCACGTCGATGGCCTGGTTAAGGTGGAGTGTGCCAGGCTTCCCGGTGTGGAGTTACTCTGTTCTCCTTCATAATCAATGCCAGGCATCGCCCTGAGACGGCATAGCCGCCCGAGGCCTCGGCAAACCTTCACTGAGTACCAGCGCTTTCATCCGGACGGGTGTCTGCATCCAACAGTACTTTCGTCATTGCCAAGAGGTGATCGTCTCATTAATTTGTCCTCTAAATCCAAACTCAAGGACATTTGACAAAGTAACTGGCTTGTACCACTAAAAAAAAAGATCAGTCTCTGAAACGCTGGGGGACTGCTCTGGGTAAGAGAGACTAAGGAGACATCACAGGCAGGTGCTGGGTGTGACATCATTCCATGTACTCCGAAAGGCATTCTCGGGACACTTGGTAAAATCTGAAGAAGCTCTGGAGATGCCATACTATGACGTCACTGTTATTTTCTGATTTGGATCATTGTATTTGTGTTATGTTCTTGGGTTTAGGAATTACACATTGAAACATTTAGGAATAAAAGGGATTACGGCTACAACTTTCTCTCAAATGGTTCAGAAAATAATAATATAAGCCCAGCCTATGTGGCTCAGTGGCTGAGCGTCGACCCATGCACCAAGAGGTCGCTGGTTCGATTCCTGGTCAGGGCACATGCCCAGGTTGTGGGCCCGATCCCCAGTGGGGGGCGTGCAGGAGGCGGCCAATCGATGTTCTCTCTCATCGATGTGTCAACCTCTCTCTCCCTCTCCCTTCTTCTCTCTCTAAAATCAATAAAGAAAAAAATAATAAAAATATGTATCTATAATAAATGATATGACAAATGTGGTAAAATGTTACTATTTGGGAATTTGGGTGAAGGATGCATGGGAGTTCTTTGGACTATTCTTGTGACTGTTATGCCATCTGAAATGATTTCAAAATGAACTCTGAGTCTGAACCGAATACGTGTGCTTGGCTCTATCTGCCCAGCAGTGGGTGGCATCTGCACCCTGTGTGAAGGTGGCCAGGGCTGTCTTGTTTGGGGCCATTACAAGGTTGCGGGACAATCTACGCCATCCCACCGACAGACACAGACCCACGGTATCTGGTAAGTAGCATCTTTCCCTATTGTGTGTTTGTGGAAGGGGACACATTTGAGTCAAATTAACAAGAGTTCGTTTCCTAGAAAAGTTACTAATAGCCCGTTCGTTTTGCCTCCAAAGTCCAGCTCCGGGCATGCTGTTGTCACTGTCACATGACTCCGTTCTGTATCGAGTCCCCTGAAACAGATGATCCCAGAGCCTGCAGCTTCCACAGGCCTGAGGGTTTTCCATGCAGCAACAACAGTAAAGGTCTCCAGCCACTAAGCCCTGCAATAAATGACAAGCACACCGAGGAATTCGTCCTCACCGTCACACGAATAAACTCCTGTCCCCACAGAGCCACAACATGGGCTCTGAGCCCGCGTGCCCACACGGCAGAAAATGACCTCAGCTTCCAGAAGGAAGAGAGACGTCACCCCCAAAATAGATCTTTAAAGTCCTCGTCCTTTGTCACGGCCTAATTTGCTCGACCATTTCAGCCTCTTATCAGAAAGCCTTCTGAATCAGTGGTCTATTTTGAGCACAAAGAGGTTCACTGGAAAAGCTGCTGAGCTGGCTTGCTGATTCAGGCCCTGGAAATTCCTGAAGTCCTGGGGAGAGTGGGAAAGGGTTCACCCACAATGGCCTTTTCTTGGCCTGTCTGTCCCTAACCCTGTCTGTCCACTTAGCATTCCATCAGAGAGAACATCACGCTGAACACACGCCAAGAACGTGCACATCCTCCACAAACATCGATAGCTTTACTACAGACAGTAATAGTAAATTCACCCCTTCTGTGATGTGTCGTTGGCAGTTATGCTCTCCCATACAATGGGTTCCCTTTCCATTTTGATGCTGGTTTCTTTTGCTGTGCAGAAGCTTTTTAGTTTGATGTAGTCCCATGTGTTCATTGTTTCCTTTGTTTCTCTTGCCTTAGACATTGTATCAGTGAAAATTCTGCTGCGTGTGATGTCTGAAATTTTGTTGCCTACATTTTCTTCCAGGATTTGTATGGATTCACAAGTCACATTAAAGTCTTGTATCCATTTTGAGTTTATTCTTGTGTACGGTGCAAGGTAGTGGTCTAGTTTCTTTCTTTTTTTTGTCCAGAATCCAAACAGATATCATGCATTGTATTTACTAATATGTTACTTTTGAATATTATGCTACACTCTTTTTTTCTAGTTCTTAATGAAGTATCTTAGGTCACTGTAAAACCAATATTTATTCCATCTATTTATTTTCTATCAATTTGCATTTGTTCCATTGATTACTTATTGAAAGAAGTGCCTGCAGTTAGAGCCCAAACAGGTCCAGGTATTTGCACATTTTTTTCTTTTTTTTTAAATTAAAAAATATATTTTTTCTTTATTGATTTTAGGGAGAGAGGAAGGGAGAGGGAGAGAGAGAAACATTGATGAGAGAGAATATCCATTGGCCGCCTCCTGCATGCCCCTTACTGGAGATCGGGCCCACAACCGGGGCATGTGCCCTGACTGGGAATCGAACTGGTGACCTCTTGGGCCCACGCTCAACCACAGAGCCACACTGGCTGGGCTGTACATTTTTTTCAACCTAAGAGAATCTGTTGTTTATACTTCCAAACAACATCCATATGATTGCAGCACGGAAGCCACATTGTCCCGTGAAAAGCAGTGTGGTTATTAGCCTCCTTTTCAGGGGAGAGAACTGAGGCCCAGCGAAGTGTCCCAGGTCATCATGGCTGCGGCTGGACTTGACCTCCCTGAACTCCAGCAGTCTGGTTCCGGAGTCTGTGCTGTGTGGCCTCAGATCCGTGACATGGGAAAGACTGAAAAGTAAGGCGACCGAAATGGAAGTCCTTCTTGTCATTCATGGACGCTGGTGTCCATCCTCAGAGCACTGAGTGGAGAGCAAGGCAGGCAGGTGGCAAGGCTGACGGTGCCCGCTGCCCCCCGTCCTCCAGGAACAGTCGCCGATGAGCTCCACAGCTCGCACAGAAGATGAGATGCTTTGATGTCTGAGACAGCTTTGGGGTCTTTAAAAGGTCCCTCGTCAGCTTCCTGGCTGGAGAAGCGGCCGGGTTGCTCACGGCAGCTCTTTGGGGGTGCCATCCGAGGCTCAGCGGCTGCAGGCATGCCTTCTTTAGGTCTGCAGCATGCGTTTTAAGTGCCCAGGCTGGGGGGGTATTTTTAGTCACCCACGTCACTCCAGACCCTGTGGTTCCAGGGACTGCCACGTGCCGACGGCCGGGCAAGGCGGGCAGCCAACACTCAACCCGCCAGGAAGGACGATGAGGAGCGAAGAAGCAAACTCCGTGCGTCTTCATTTCGGCTGACTGCGTTTCCGGGCGCCCCGGTTTCTGCTGGTTCCCGTGACTAGACTTCTGTTGGGGGAGGAGGAACGTGGACACTCCCCCTGGTCCTTCTCTTTGAATCTCCTCTCTCCCGTTTTGAGTAGGGCCAGTTCCCAGTCTGTTTTCATCCTGCCGGTGCCCAGCCCTGGAGATGACGGCATATTCCGGCAGAGCTGTCGTGGGCTGGACAGAAAAACAGAGGACAGGAAGGACAGGGGAAAAAGACAGAGAGGGAAGGGCTGCAGCTTCCTACCTTCTGTACCCGCAGCCTCTGGGGGGGGCTCTGTGGGCGCGCTGGTGGCCTTTGCTGAGCTCACAAGGGGAGAGGACCCAGGGAGCTCCTTTGGAGGAGAGGCAGAGCGAGGACAACTGGGATTGGCAGCCAGGACACAGGTCTTTTAGCCACAGGGCTTGTGCGGCCCATGCCTCACAGTCAGTGTCTTACCTACACAGGCTGTGCACACGTGCCCTGTTTGGGTGATGTTGACGCTGTTCACGCTTGCAGTCTGTACACAGGTGTAGACGTTCTCGACCCCACTCTAGGTTCCAACCCGTTAGACTTCAATTACCAAGTAATCCGTATTCAGAGTAAAATCATCATGATCGTCGTCATCATCAGTATCTCGGCTTGTTGTTGTTGTTTTTAAATTCTCTTTTCCTTTATTGATTATTTTAGAGAGAGAGGAAGGGAGAGGGAGAGAGAGAAACATTGATGAGAGAGAATATCGATGGGCCGCCCCCTGCATGCCCCCCACTGGGGATCTGGCCCACAACCTGGGCATGTGCCCTGAGCAGGAATCGAACCGGCGACCTCTTGGTGCGTGGGTTGTTGCTCAACCACTGAGCCACACCGGCCAGGCTAGTTTATTCACGTGCATAAGTGTTATCTACTTCTTGTGTTGTTTATAAAAATGTGTAACTCCCAAGTCAAAAGAAAAACCATTAGAAAAGATTATGACACTGTGTGCAAGGATGTATCCATTGCAATCACGATTTACCATTAAAAATAGAAATAACTGGTACTTTCAAATATCAGAGGCATCGCTTAGCTATGGTGGGCGCAGCCCTTACCTTTTTACTGTTTCCTTCATTTTTGTTATTTTCCTGTCTGAATCATCAGTATTGCTGAGGTCCGTCTTCTACACTTTCCACTGCAAATGCAGAGTGTTTTAATTACACATGGATTGAGAAGTTTCCTGTGGGCTGGCCTAAGACACCCACGACCAACTTGAACAGCATTTCTTTGGGAAAGCGATTCCAAATCGAAAGGGACAAACCTGGAAGCCCAGTCCTGGACTGTGAGGATTGGGGCTGCCTTTGTGCCATTTCTTGAGGTGAGAGATGAGCCACACAGAGCAGTGGGCCGCACTGCTTGTGGCCAGTCCACCAACTCTTTGTTTGGGGGATGGAGTGGGATGGGAGTGGTTTTACTTTTGTTTTTGTTTTTTTATTGCTTGATAATGGCCACATTGGGAAGCTTCTCTCAGTTTTCTGACATCTGCCAACAACTGCCATCATTCCATTATCTTGGATAAGCTGTAACATCGCCTCCTATGGAAATACCTGCTTCTGCCCAAAGTATTGAGTTTATCATCTAACCAAAACATGTGCATCGTTCCACTCAGAAAGCAAAAACTGGGTTCATCATTTTTGCCTAAAGACAAGTCAAATCAAGGAATGCTTTAAACCATGAAATGACGTTTAAATATTGGAATGACAAATATTTCCCCAAGAGCAGGCATTCTTAAATAATGGTTAAATGATACCTGAAAGAAATTACAGTTTTAGCCCTGGCTGGTTTGGCTCAGTGGTTAGAGTGTCGGCCCACGGACCAGAGAGTCCTGGGTTCGGTTCCCGCTAAGGGCATGTACCTCTGTTGCAGTTTGTCCCCGGCCCTGTTTGGGGTCGTGTGGGTGGCAGCCACTCGATGTGTCTCTCTCTCTCTCTCTTCCTCCCTCTCTCCCTCCTGCTCTATCTGAAGATAAATGCAAAAAAAAAAAGAAAAAAAGAAATTACAGTATTACACATAGAAAATATTTAGTGGTGACTCTGTGAATGTTTCCCAAGACCTTGAAGGCGTGTTGCCAATGGGTAGCTTGCTCATCCGAGGGGTCAGTTGCTCCATGAAGAGGCCTCAGATGGGTCTTCTCAGACTTGCCACTGAAATAGCTTCGGTGACAGACAGCGAGCCCGTGTGGGCTGGGCTGAAACACTTGCTGCCCTCCAGCCTTTCCTCTCCTGCTCTCTGTGCACCCTCCCTCTAACTGTCAGACTTGTGTATTTTCCTGTCAGAGTGGTGCTGTCTCCTAAACATACCTTCACCAATGGTGGTGCCCCAGGGAGGTGCGCTCTATCGACTTGTGCCTTCAGAAACTCACGTGGTCTCTGAGTGTGGACTGTGGGATGTGCCTGGTTCTGCTGAGGAGAAGACCTTTTAAATCCCACGCAACCCAGAGGTACTCAAAGGGACCAAGCATCACTTGAGACTGATGGGCACTTGGAAGGCCGAGTAGACACTGCAGACCATCAGGTTACAGAAAGGATCTATCCTGAGGAGAAGAGGACTCTTTCTAAGGTCTGTACTTTCAACTATAAAAGAACTGTGGCTGATGAACAAAACACACCCAGAGGCATAGAAAGGAGTACGGTTCAGACTGACAGACCTCAGAGGAGCGGGGTGGGGGAGGGAAGAGATAAACCACAGAACTTATATGCATGTGTGCGTAACCAATGGACACAGCCAACAATGCTAGGGGTGGGGGTGGAATAGGGAGGAGGGTGTCTGGGGGGGAAAAGGAGAAACATTAGGAACAAAAGTTAATTAATTAATAAAAATAAATACATAAATAAAAGAGTTGTGGAGAAGGCCATCATCAAAGCTTCAGGAAACATCTAACAAGGAAGCCAAGCAGTTTGGGGTCAAAATCAATAAGCTTGAGAATGTGGTAAGACTCTGGGACCTCTCTGGTATTTTCTTCTAAATAGCTTCATTTAGCCCTGGCCGGTTTGGCTCAGCGATTAGAGCGTCAGCCCGTGGACCAGAGAGACCCGGGTTCGGTTCCCGCTAAGGGCACGTACCTCGGTTGCAGTTTGTCCCCACACCGGTTGGGGTCGTGTGGGTGGCAACCACTCTATGTGTCTCTCTCACATCGATGTTTCTCTCTCTCTTTTCCTCCTTCTCTCCCTCCCGCTCTACCTGAAGATAAATGCAAAAATGTCCTCGGGTGAGGATTAAAAAAAAAATAGCTTCATTCAGGTACAATTCAGCATCATACAATTCACCTACTTAAAGTGTACAACACGATGCTTTTTTAGTATATTGACGGGGTTGCGCCATAATCACCACCATCTGATCCAATCTCATAGAATATATATACATATATATTTGTTGTTGCTCCTCACCCCAGGATATTTTTTCCATGAATTTTTTTTAGAGACTGGAAGCTTTTAAGCCCCAGGGATCAGTTCTCTGACAGAGCCAGACTGGCCCACGCCCTTGTCTTTCTTTCCATCACGGGAGCGTCTCCCTTGCCCCTCCAGAAGCACCCACCACCCTCTTCCTCTCTGTGTACCTCGCAGGTGACAGGTGTGAACTACACCAAGTGTCTTCCCACTGGGTTCTGCCGTGGGACACAGGGCAGGCGAGCAGACTTGGAAAATGTTCCTGCACCTCTCTGTGCCTCAGTTTCTTCCTCCGTGCAATGGGGTTAGTAATAACAACCCCCTCTAATAGCTGTCGGGGGCATTAAAGTGAGTTAATGGGCGTAAAGCCCTCAAACCGGTCCAGCACGCCGTCAGCGCTGAGCAGTCTTGTTATTCTGTGTTTTCACGTCTAACTGAGGGACCACCGGGGCATCCGGTGTTTCTAGGAGCTGGTTTGCAAGGAGCCCCAGTAACCCACGCGCACAAGAAAGCAGGGGTGGGGATGCGTGAGGAGGATGGGTTGTAGGAGCCAAGAGAGAAACATGTGAGACCGCTTCCGAGACCTGTGATTTCTGACATGCAAACGTGTCTGCAAGGAAGGATGTCACTATTGCACTCAGTTGCTTTCGATCCTTTTCGGAAGGTGAGACATAGAAAGTAACATTTTAAAAAGACTGCAGTTTTCCAGGTAATGCTCAGGATCTCGACATTTGGAGTCTTTAGTCCACCCCAGCCCTGGGGAGGGACATGGCCATCAGAGTGGGGAGCTCTCTGAGACCAGGGGGTGGGGACGCTGAAGGGGACTTCTCCCGTTCACTGTGTCCCTTCCTCCAGAGCACAGTCCCAGAGGGCTGTGCAATCCCCCTGCTGCCACGGGGACAGGAGTGGCTTTGTCCCTATGTGGGAGCCCATGGCAATGACCACGGAGGTGCAGGGCAGTCTGGGGACTGGCTGAGCGGCCACTATCGCCGACACCCCTCCGACAGGCCCCCACAGACGGCCAGGCCCAGGGGAGTTTGCTGCCCGGAGGCCTGTGTGGAGGAAGAGAAAGGCAGTTTCCCTCCAGGCCCTGGGGTTGGCCCCCAGGCCTCCAGATTCTGTGAGATCCTAAGATAACTCTCATATTCCGGGTCCAGAAAGTGAGGCCCAGGAAGAGACCCTCTCAGCTACGTCCTGTGTCTGCACTTTCTTCAAAGAGTCCCCCTCCGTGCTGGACGTTTAAAAGTCACCTTGAGCCTGGCCACTGTGGCTCAGTGGTTGAGCGTTGACCAGGCTGGGCATGTGCCCTGACCAGGAATCGAACTGGTGACCTCTTGGTGCATGGGTTGACACTCAACCACTGAGCCACACCGGCAGGGCAACAATTGCTTTTCTCCGTGTTGTTCAGTTGCCACATTGTTTCCTCTATTCAACCCTCACTGCATTTTCAGCATGTCTGTTTGAGGTCTTCCCAAGATACAAACACATTTTTGAAATGCAGATGATTGGTGTTTAATGTAGCTCCTCCCTATTGCTTTAAACATTACTTAGGGAATTTAAATATATTAATCTGGAATAATCTTCCTGGGGAGGCAAAGAGACCGTCTTTCATTAAACCTGTGCTTGTAATTGTGACATAGTCCCGTCTCCTCCTCCCAGCCTCTGCTGAGCCACCAAAGTTCACGCAGAACACAGGACGCAAATCACAACCCTATGAGAAAACTCCTTCCTACGTTTTAATATGTCATCTCTTTTGAACAATGGCATCATTTTCATAGCTTAATCGTACAAATTGTGCCACATTTAATTTTCATTTTATTAGAAAGATGCTGTCTGTGTCCACAACCATGGAAGGAGCTTGGACACCCCAAATTGGAGCTGCTGTCAATGGGAAACACCCCAAATCTCTTGTTGACAGAGGCCAGGAGAGGGCAGAGGCAGAAGGTCTGTCATCAGTGAGTCATTAAAATACAAAGGCTAGGTGGATTTAAAATGTTTAAATCATGTAATTTATGATATTAACAGATGAAAAAGAAGAACAATGGGATCATGTCAATAAATGCAGAAAAATTACTTGACCATAGAAAAAAATTAATAAACCTCAAGCAAGACTGACCAAGAAAAAAGACAGAAGACAAAGTATCATGATCAAGAATCAAAGAGGGGACATTATTACACATTTACAGACCCAAAATGTAAAATAAAAGAGTTTATGGAAAACTTTTGCTAATAAATGTGACAATTAAAATTAAGTGGGAAATGTTCTTGAAAGGAGTAAACTACCAAAACTCTCTCTAAAAGAAATACATACCTTGAATAGCTATGGAAGAATATCCACAAAAGAATCAAAAGTTGACTTCATAGTCAAAATTGCCCCCACAGAAAATAAACAAAAAAACAAAAACCAGACTCAGATGATTCACTAGTGAATTCTACCAAACACTTGAGGAAATAAAAATACCAATTCTACATAAACTCTTTGAGAAAATATAAGAGTAGGAGAATGTTCCCAATTTTTTAAATAAAGCCAGCATACTCCATAACAAAACCAGACTAACACATTACGAAAAAAGAAAGCTATTGGCCAAATTCCCTCCTGATCACAGATGAGAAATCCTCTTTGTGGTATATCAATACAATGGAATTCTCCTCCACAGAAAGAAGAATGGTGTGTCAATACATGCTACAACATGAATGAATCTCAAAATTATGTGTTGTGAAAGGAGTCAGACACAACAGAATACCTACTGTACGATTCCATTTATACAAAACTCTAGGGCAAAATTATAGCAAAAGAAAGCGGACCAGAGATTGTGCTGGGGGCCAATGCATGGGGAAGGAGATTCGCTATAAAGAGATATGAGGGAAATTTATGTGGTGCAGAAAATGTGATACACATAATTGTGGTCATGGTGAGGAAATAGAGGCAGGTTAGGCAGTGAGGGAGGGACCATGGGAAGGGAAAGCTGAGACACCTGGGGAGGTTTGCGAGGACTTGGAGCTCAGCACACAGGCAGAACCCAGTACACAGTAGGTCTGGAGGTTTATTCAGACTCTACAGATCTAAAAATAAAACTAAAATCAACACAGAAAATTGTGTCTCCAAGGCCAGGAACTCCCAGCCCCCATTCACACTCCTGACTTACAGAAATGAAAAGCTGGTCTTGATGGCAAATTAGAAGCTCCTGGAAGGATCACAGGTCAATTGCATAACAAAAAAAACAAACAAACAAAAAACTGGAAAGGCTGGTTTCAGGCAAGGGGGGAACACCCATTGATTTTATAGTTCCTTTTTCTGGGACCCTGATGGGTTTGCAAATGAATTTTATTTACTGTTAAAGAATATAGTGCTAGTGATTCTGACCTATTCCAATTAGTATACCTACTGGTTTCTGGGAGCAAGGCAGCAGGATTGCTGAATGAGTTCTGCTGGGAAACAATAGAGTGTGTTTCTATTGCAGAAAGCTGGGTTACCTTAACAAGGATTACAGGAAACCAAAATTGGATTTAGAAAAGAAACCAAAAGCAGGCATAGGGTGTTCCCCCTCCTCCTCACTAATAGTCTGGGAGAAGTTGAAATTATCATGAAAAGGGAAGCCACTGAGGCCCCTATAGATACCTGGGCTACTTTATTTGTTCTTAACCACACCAGCTAAGTTGTCTCCTCCCTGGGAGTAAAGCTTCTGTGCAAATGTCAGGGCTAGCTAACCAATGTCTGTTTATACATCAGAGCCTGTCCACTTCCAACTAGGGAATGTTATGGGACAATATACACCTTTGCTAATCAAACCTGCCCCAATTCACCTGATAAGGCGCGCTTTTTTTAAAGACCATACGCTCCTTGCAGAAGGGCAATATGAACTTAGAGCTAGATGACCTAGGGCTACACCCAGTCAGGTGGGAAACACAAGCTTTAAAATGTATGGATGTTGCTGAGGCAGAATTCCTGGAAAGGACCAGTCGGAGGCCAGCAAGGCCTATGTCTACCCCTAGACACAGGAGCCTCACCGGCAACCCACTTGGGTCCCCTGCCCGCTGCGGGAGTCCATCTTTCAAATAAAACTGTCCTTTCACTTGCCCCTTTGTCCGTGATCTCAGTCTTTGATTTTGCGAGACAACGGACCCGGACCCAAACACCACCGCTTGGTTTCAATGATTATACCATTTCATACAACAGTCAAAAAGCATCAACTAGCACATTTGAAGTTGATCGATACTATTAAATGTAAGCTTTACCTCAGTACACCTGATTTAATTAATTATTTCTGATCCAAGACATTAGAGCTACCAAGGTGATGATGGGAGGTCTCAGCAAAGAAGGAGATCCCGGATCCACAGACCCCTTTGCGAGGGCTGAAGCAACGTCAGACCTCACGGGTAAGGCGAGGAGCTGGCGATCCTCTGATGGAGATGGGCGGACATGAGGCTCTGTGCAGTCCAGTGTGCCCAGTGCCCATCAGGGCGTGTGCCATGCATGTAGACTACACTACCATAATTGGCAGTAGCACCTTCCATTCATGTTTTTTGGCAAACTTATTGAGGTATAATTTACATGCCATCCAATATTTTGGAAGATCTGGTGGTTTTTCAGTACATTTTATGTTTATTCCGTTATGCAACCGTCACCACAATCCATTTTTAGAAAACTTCCGTAACCCCCCAATTTTTTCTTATTTCTTTTTGCAGGTAATTCCTGATCTAAACCCCAGCCTCAGACAACTCGTGACCTCCTTCCTGCTCAACAGTTTGGCCTTTTCTAGAAATTTCATATGAACTGGATCATGTGTGATCTGTATCTGGCTTCTTTCATTTAGCATATTTTTGAGGTTCACCCATATTGTTATGTGTGTCAGCTGTTCTCTCCTTTTTCTTACTGGAGAAGATTTCATTGAACACCGCACTGTTTATCTATTTAGCAGTGGATGAACATTTAGGTTTTCCCAGTTTGGGGCTATGTTGAATAATGCTGCTTGAAATTCAGGGGGAGTCTTTGTAGACATACATTTGCGTTTCTCTTGTGCCAATATCTAGAAATGGAAAGGCCGACTGCTAGGTCAGTCTATGTTTGACCTTTACAAAGCTGACAAATGTTTTGCAGAAGAGCTGTATGATTTCACATTCCCACCATCACTGTGTGAGGGTTCCAGTTTCTCCACATCAAAATCATAGTCATTGAAAATCATAGTCATTGTAGTAAGTACTTAGTAGAATCTCATTGTAGTTTTAATGTGCAATTCCCTAATGATTAATGATGTTATTTTCCCCAATGCTTATTAACATATGTTATGCTTGGAGAAGCATCTATTCAGATGTTTTGCCCATTATTTCTTGCATTGTTTTTCCTCTTATTAAGTTGTAAATGTTCTGAATACAAATCTTTTTTATGTACATGATTCACAACTATTTTTTTCCTGTCTATGGTTTGTATTTTTATTTTCTTTCTTTTTTTAATTTAAATTGTTTATTGTTGACACTATTGCAAATGTCCCCCATTTTCCTCCCTTTCGCCCAGCCCATCACCCCCTCCCTTGGCCCTCAACACACTATTGTCTTTGTCCATGGGCTATGCATATACGTTCTTTAGCTAATCCCTTCACCTTCCTTTATCCAGTCCCTCACCCCCCCTGAAATTCATCAGTCTGTTCCATGAATCCACACCTCTGGTCTCATTTTGTTTGTCAGTTTATTCTGTTCATTAGATTCCTCATATAAGTCAGATCTTGTGATACTTGTCTTTCTCTGACTGGCTTACTTTGCTTAGCATAATACTCTCCAGGTCCCTCCATGCTGTCTCAAAGGGTAAGAGATCCTTCTTTCTTACAGCTGCATAGTGTTCCATTGTGTATATGTACCACAGCTTTTTTATCCACTCATCTACTGATGGGCACTTGGGCTGTTTCCAGATCTTACAATTGTAAATAGTGCTGCTATGAAAATAGGGGCATATATGTTCTTTCTGATTGGTGTTTCTGGATTCTTAGGATATGTACCTAGAAAAGGGTTCACTGGGTCAAAAGGCAGTGCAATTTTTAACTTTTTGAGGAAACACCATACTGTTTTCCACAGTGGCTGCACCAGTCTGCATTCCTACCAGCAGTGTACTAGAGTCTCCTTTTCTCCACATCCTCGCCAGTACTACTTTTTGTTGATTTATTGATAGTAGCCATTCTGACAGGTGAGAGGTGATACCTCATTGTAGTTTTAATTTACATCTCTCTGATGATTAATAGCCTTGAGCATTTTTTCATATGTCTGTTGGCTCTCTGTATGTCCTCTTTGGATAGGTGTCTCTTCAGGTCCTTTGCCCATTTTTAAATTGGATTGTTTATCTTCCTGATGTTGAGCTGAATAAGTTCTTTTATTTTTTCCTGTGTTACCCTTGCCCTTGGAGGCATATCAGCAAAAATATTGCTGCGAGAGATGTCTGAGATTTTACTGCCTGTGTTTTCTTCTAGGATTTGTATGGTTTCATGACTTACATTTAAGTCTTTTATCCATTTTGAATTTATTCTTGTATATAGTGTAAGTTGGTGGTCTACTTGCATTTTTGCATGTACCTGTTAATTTTTCCCAACACTCTTTATCGAAGAGACTGTTTTATTCCAATGTATACTATTGCCACTTTTGTCAAATAATAATTGACCATAAAAGTATGGGGTGATTTCTGGGGTCACTGTTCTGTTCCATTGATCTATAAACCTGTTCTTATGCCAGTACTAGGCTGTTTTGATTACTATGGCCTTTTAGTATATTTTAATACTGGTATTGTGATCCCTCCCACTTTGTTCTTCTTTCTGAAGATTACTGAGGCTATTCGGGGTCTTTTTTGGTTCCATATAAACTTTTGGAGTATTTGTTCTAGATCTGTGAAATATGCCATTGGTATTTTAATAGGAATTGCATTGAATCTATAGATTGCTTTAGGTAGTATGGGCATTTTGATGATGTTAATTCTTCCAATCCATGAACATGGTATATGCTTCCACTTGTTTGCATCTTCCTCTGTTTCTTTCTTCAATGTCCTGTAGTTGTCCAAGTCTGGTCTTTTATCTCCTTAGTTAAGTTTATTCCTAGGTACCTTACTTTATTTTTTGCAATAATAAATGGGATTGTTTTCTTAGTTTCTCTTTCTGAGAGTTCATCAATGGTCTATAAAAGTGCCACTGATTGCTGGATGTTACTTTTGTATCCTGCTACTTTGCTGAGTTTATTTATTAGATCTAGTAGAGTTTTGGGAGAGTCTTTAGGGCTTTCTATGTACAATATCATGACATCTGTGAATGGCATTTTTACTTCCTCACTTGGATACCTTTTATTTCTTCTTTTTCTTTTCTGATCACTGTGGCTAAGACTTCCAATACTATGTTGAGTAAGGGTGGTGAAAGAGGACTCCCCTGTCTTGTTCCTGATCTTAAGGGGAATTCTTTTAGTTTTTGCCCATTGAGTATGACACTGGCTGCAGTTTTTCATATATGGCCTTTATTATGTTGAGGTATGATCCTTCTGTTCTCACCGTGCTGAGAGTTTTTATCATAAATGGGTATTGGATTTCATCAAATGCTTTTATGCATTAATTGATATAACCATGTAATTTTTACCTTTCATTTTGTTTATACGATGTATCACATTTATTGATTTGCAGATATTGTACCAGCCTTGCATCGCCAGAATAAATCCCACTTGGTTATGGTATATGATCTTTTTAATGTATCACTGGATCTGGTTTGCAAATATTTTGTTGAGGATTTTAGCATCTATTTTCATCAGGGATATTGGCCTGTAATTTTCTTTCTTTGTAGAGTCCTTATCTGGTTTTGGAATTAGGATAATGCTGGCCTTGTAAAAATAGTTTGGCAGTCTTCCATCCTCTTAAATTTTCTGAAATAGTTTGAGGAGGATAGGTGTTAGTTCTTTGAAAATTTGGTAAAATTCACCTGTGAAGCCAGCCAGTCTAGTACTTTTATTTGCTGGGAGTTTTCTGATTACTGTTTCAATTTCATTAGTTGTTATTGGTCTATTCAGGTTTTCTGATTCTTCCTGATTTAGTTTTTTAGTATGTTTCTAGAAATTTGTCCATTTTGTCCAGGTTGTCCAATTTGTTGGCATATAGTTGTTCATAGTATTTCCTTACAATACTTTGCATTTCTGTGATGTCAGTTGTTACTTTGCTTCTTTCATTTCTGATTTTATTTATTTGGGTCCTCTCTCTTTGTTTCCTGGTGAGTCTGGCTAATGGGTCATCAATCTTACTTACTATTTCAAAGAATCAACTCTTGGTTTCATTAATCTTTTGTATTTTTTTATGACTCTATTTCATTTATTTCCACTCTGATCATTAGTATTTTCTTCCTTCTGCTTACTCTGGGCTTTCTTTGTTGTTCTCTTTCTCATTGTTTTAGGTGTAATGTTAGATTTTTTATTTGATATATTTCTTGCTTCTTCAGGTAGGCCTGTAATGCTATGAACTTCCCTCTCAGGACAGCTTTTTCTGTGTCCAACAGATTTTGGGTCATTGTGTGTTCATTTTCATTTATTTCCAGAAAATATTTTATTTTTTTCTTGATCTCATTGGTAACCCATTCATTGTTTAATAACATTCTATTTAGACTCCGTGTATTTGAGAGTTTTTTTATTGTAGTTGATTTCTAGTTTCTTGACACTGTGATCTGAGAAGATGCTTGAAATATTTTCAATCAAATTTGTTAAGATTTAGTTTGTGTCTTAACACGTGGTGTATCTTTGAGGATGTTTCATGTGCACTTGAGAAGAATGTATATTTTGAAGGTTTGGTATGAAATGTTTTGTAAATATCAATTAAATCTATCTGATCTAGTGAATTATTAAGGGTCACTGTTTCCTTGTTGATTTTTTGTCTGGAAGATGTATCCAGAGATGACAGTGGGGTGTTAATGTTCCTTACTAAGACTGCATGGCTGCCAGTCTCTCTCTTAAAGTCCACCAATGGTGTGTATACATACTATTTTATATATATATATATATAGAGAGAGAGAGAGAGAGAGAGAGAGAGAGAACATATATGTTTACAAAGGTTATGTAAACTTATTGGTTGATCCTTTTAGTATTCTGTAGTGACCTTCTTTGTCTCTTGTTATGACCTTTGTTTTGAAGTTTATTTTGTCAGATATAAGTATTACTACTTCACCATTTTTTTTGTCTTCATTTGCATGGACTTTTTTTTCTATCCCTTCACTTTCAGTCTGTGTGAACGTTTTGTTTTGAAGTGGGTCCCTTGTAGACAGAATATATATGGATTATGTGTTCTTGTCCATTCAGCTACCCTATGTCTTTTTTATTAGAGCATTTAGTCCATTTACATTAAAGTTTATTATTGATAGGTACATATTTATTGCCATTTTTTTCTTTATACCTCTGTTCCTCTCCTCTCATTGTCTTAAGACATTAACATGTCTTGCAATGCTAGTTTGATGGTAATGAACACCTTTAGCCTGTTTTTGTTCAGGAAGCTCTTTATTTCACCTTCAATTTTAATTGATAGCCTTGCTGGATAGAGTAATCTTGGTTTTAAGTCCTTGCTTTTCATTACTTTGAATACTTTATGCTAATCCCTTCTGGCCTGAAGTGTTTCTGTTGAGAAATCAGCTGACAGCTTTTTGAGTTCTCCCTTGTAGGTGACTGACTATCTCTCTCTTGCTGCCCTTAAGATTCTCATTTTGTCTTTAACCTTTGCCATTTTAATTATGATGTATCTTTGTGTGAATCTGTTTGGGTTCATCTTGATTGGGACACTCTGTACTTCCTGACCTTGTGTGACTTTTTCCTTCACCAGGTTAGGGAAATTTTCTGTCATTATTTCTTCAGACATGTTCTCTACACCTTGCTTCTTGTGTCCCTATTTGCAGATGTTGTTGTTTCAGGTTGTTCCAAAGTTTTCTTAAATTATTCTCACACTTTGAAATTGTTTTTTCTTTTTTTCTGCCATAACTGAGTGATTTTTTTTCCCCTACCATGTCTTCTAATTCATTGATTTGATCTTCTTCCTCTAACCTACAATTTACTCTCTCTAGTGTATTATTTATTTCAGATATGTCATTATTCATTTTTGACTGGTTATTTTTCATGATTTCTATGTCCTTTTTTCATGCTGTTGAACCTTCTTAAAATTATTACTTTATACTTTTTTTTGTGATAAATTGTTTGCCTTCATTTAATTTAGCTCTTTTTCTGGAGATTCCTCCTTTTCTTTCATTTGGGTCCTCTTTCTTTCTTTCTTTCTTTCTTTCTTTCTTTCTTTCTTTCTTTCTTTCCCCAATTCTTCTGTTTCTTTATGTTTGTTCCTATGTATTACATAGGACTGCTGTGACTCCCAATCTTGGCGGAGTGGCCTTCTCTAGTGGGTGTCTTGTGGGACCCAGTGGAGTAGTCTCCTTGATCTTCTGAACTGGGTGCTCTAAGAATGTCCCTTGTGTGGGTTATGTTTTAATTGACTCTTGATTGATGTTTTAATTGGGTCTTGATTGCTGTTGTCCCATTTGTGGATGGGCTCAGCCCTCATGCAGGCTGACTGTGAGGCTCAAACCTGACCACATCATGCCAACTATTATACAAGAGCTGACCAATCAAAATGGGAGAAAACAAGATGAAACCAAAAACAACATAAAAAAAAAAAACTACAAAAAAAATAGAAAAATAATTTTTTAAAAAGAGAGAAAATTCTAAAACACAAGAGTCCAAAAGAAATAAAGAAGAAGAAGAAAAGGAATGGAAAGGAAAATATAAAAGAAAAGAAGGAAGAGAAAAAGAAAAATAATAAAACAGAGAAGAAAAAGAATAAATGAAATAATAATAATTTAAAATAGTAATAATGATGAATAAAATAAAATGTAGAATAGGAAAAGAAAAACAAAAAAATAAAAGAGAAGAAAAATAGAATAAGAAAAAGAAAGAGAGAAATAAGAGTTATGAAAAAAAAAGAGAGAATAAAGAGAAAAAAATTTTAGAGATTCCCAAATGGTGGTGGATTCAATGGAAGCTACACTGACCTTCTCCCATGACCAAACTGGAATTACAACTAAAATATAGAAAAATCATCCTGAATAATCAACTGAAGAATAGCTGGAGAGAACCTGCATAACCAAGGGTGTAAAGAGGAGCCCATATCAAGACTAGAAGGAAGTGCAGACATGCAAGAGGGCTGGCTGGTCTCCCACAGGTAGCAGCTGAAGTTCTGGAGAAATATCTCAGCTGTGGGATGTTCCCACTGAGAAGTCTGGGGCCTAAGCCCCAAGCTTGGTTTCCCAGCCCAAGTAACGGGACAGGGAAAGGTGCCCACATAATGCCTGGCTTTGAAAAGCACCAGAAGTTCTGTCCAACAGGGAGAGATGGCTGGAAACACAGGCACCTTCCTGAAGGGCCAAGACACTAAATTTCATTTGCAACCACCTAACTTGGGCTCGGGCAGAGAGAGGGCAAAGTGGACTAGAGCTGCATGTGGAGACTCTGGGGTTCGTGGCACTGGGGATGGTGCTGGGAAGGTCAATGCCTGGATCCCTGTGCTGAGTCATTACCCCACACTGCAGAAGCCATCTTTCTCAGGCATAGTTTTCCAATCAGAGCAGCTTTAGCCCATGGGAAAGCAATTGCCCCACCTGTTGGAAATTCTCTCACCCCACCCACTAGGTGCAGTTTATGCTTGGCAGTGGACTACAACCTCAGGCTCATTAAGTGACTGAGACTAACAGTCAGCCTGTAGGCAGATGTGGATCTCTGGGTGCTTTGAGTCTTTGCCTCTCCTGCTCCTCTGCCTGGGCTTTGTCAAAGCAGACTTTGGTGATCAGTTTGATCCTTTCCATACACATCCAGCCCCAGCAGAGGGAGTCACAAGCAGCAGATCACTGATATCCACAGGGAGATTTTGGCAGGCTCTAAACCCTGCTGAGGTGAATTGTGCTTCACATGATATGCAACTGCACAGCAGCCTGCACACTGTGTTGGGAGTTGAGTCATTGTCAGCCAGCCTGAGGGTTGAGCCCATGCACTAATGGGCCAATAACAAACAAGATGTCATTACAACAGGCGGGCCACACAAGTACACAAGGGACATTATTAGATCATCTAGGTCTGGTGGTCAGGGAGACTGCACCATTGGGTCCCACAGGTCACCTACTACATAAGACTACCCTACCTAGACTGGGATTCATAGCAGATCTACCTAATGCATAGAAACAAACTCAAACAGGCAGCCAAAATGAGGAAATAAAGAAACAAACCCCAAATGAAAGCTCAAGAAAATTCTCCAGCAGAAGAGGTAAATGAAATGGAGATAAGCAATTTACCAGATATAGAGTTCAGAGTAATGAGTATAAGAATGCTCAATAGTATGAGAAAAGATATAAAAACAATGAAAAACCACCAATCAGAAATGAGAAACAACCAATCTGAAATGAAGAATGACATAGCAGAAATAAAGAATACACTGGAAGGGAAAATACAGCATTTTAGAGTAAGCCAAGAATCGGATCAGCAAATTAGAAGACAGCATAGAAAAAACTCACTCTATCAGAGAACCAAAAAGAAAAAAACAATGAAAAAACAGGACAGTTTAAGAGAACTGTGGGACAACATGAAATGTAACAGCATCCCCATCATAGGAGTACCAGAAGAAGAAGAAAGTGAGCAAGGGTTAGAGAACCTGTTTGAAGAAATAGTGGCAGAAAAATTCCCTAAATTAGTAATGGAAAAAGGCATACAACTTCAGGAAGCACAGAGAGTCCCAAGCAAGAAGAACCCAAAGAAGCCCATGCCAGGACACATCATAATTAACATGTCAAAAATTAAAGACAAAGAGAGAATCTTAAAGGCAGCAAGAGAAAAGCAACAGGTTACCTACAAAGGAGCTCCCATAAGGCTGTCAGCTGATTTCTCACCAGAAACACTACAGGCCAGAAAGGAATAATATGAAGTATTCAAGGTAATGAAAAACAAGTATCTGAAACCAAGACTACTCTATCATGCAGGCTTTCATTCAAAACATAAAATGAAATAAAGAGCATCCCAGAAAAAAAAAAAAAGCCAAAGGGATTTATAACAACCAAACCAGCATTGCAAGAAATGTTAATGGGACTGCTGTAATAAGATGAAGAAATATGTATAGAGAAATATAGGCATAATAAATAAAAATGACAATAAATAAGTACCTACCAATAAAAACCTTAAATGTAAATGGATTAAATGCTCTAATCAAAAGGCACAGGGTAGCTGAATGGATAAAAAACATGACCCATAAATATGTAGTCTACAAGAGACACACCACAGGACAAAAGACTCACACAGGATGAAAGTGAAAGGATGGGAAAAAATGTTCCATGTAAATAGAAACAGAAGAAAAAAGCTGGGGAGCAATACTCATATCTGATAAAAATAGACTTCAAAATGAAGGCCATATCAAGAGACAAAGAAGACCACTACATAATATTAAAAAGATCAATGCAATAAGAGGATATAACCCTGGTAAACATAAATGCACCCTATATAGGTGCATCAAAATGTATTTTAAAACTTTTGGATACTTTAAGGGAGAGATTGACAGCAATACAATCATAGTAGGGGACTTTAACACCCCACTGACATCACTGGATGGGTTTTCTAGACAAAAAAAAAATCAACAAGGAAACACCCTAAATGACACACTAGATCAGATGAATTGAATTGATATTTAGAGAACATTTCACCACAAAGCTGCAGAATATACAGTCTTCTCAAAAGCACATGGATTGTTCTCACAGATAGACCACATGTAAGAACACAAACTAAGTCTCTACAAGTTCAAGAAGACTGAAATTATATCAAGCATCTTTTCAGGTCACAAAGGCATGAAACTAGAAATCTATTACAATAAAAACACTCAAAAACATTCAAACACATGAAGGCTAAATGGTATGTTATTAAACAATGAATGGGTTACCAAAGAGATCAAGGAAGAAATAAAAAAAACTTCCTGGAAATGAAAATGAACACACAACAACACAAAATACATGGGACACAGTGAAAGCAGTCCTGAGAGGAAAGGACATAACACTGCAGGTCTACCTGAAGAAACCAGAAAATTTTCTAATAAACTGTCCAACCTTACAACTTAAAGAATTAGAATGAGAACAGCAAGCAAAGTCCCACAGTAAGTAGAAAGAAGGAAATAATAAAGATTAGAGTAGAAATAAATAACATAGAGACTTAAAAAACAAAACACAAACAAACAAAAACCAGTATGAAACATCAATGAAACCAAGAGCTTGTTCTTTGAAATAATAAGCTAGGTTGATGAACCTTTAGCCAGACTCACCAAGAAACAAAGAGAGAGGACCCAAATAAATAAAATCAGAAACAAAAAGGTGAAGTAACAACTGACACCACAGAAATACAAAGGAGTGTAAGAAAACACTATGAACAACTATATGCCAACAAATTAGACAACCTAGGCAAAACAGACAAATTCCTAGAATCATGCAGTCTTCCAAAACACAACCAGAAAGAATCAGAAAACCTGAACAGGCCAATAACAATGAATGAAATTGAAGCTGTAATGAATAAACTCCCAGCAAACAAAGCCCTGTTCAGAATGGATTCACAGTTGAGTTTTATTAAACATTCAAAGAAGGACTAATATCTATTCTCCTAAAGCTATTTTTAAAAATTCAAGAGGATGGAAGACTTCCAAGCTCTTTTTATGAGGGCAAAATAATCCTAATTCCAAAACCAGATAAAGACACTACAAAGAAAAAATTACAGGCCAATATCCCTGATGAACACAGATTCCAAATCCTCAACAAAATATTAGCAAATCAGATCCAGCAATATATTTAAAAATTATTCACCATGACCAAGTGGGATTTATCCCAGGGATGCATGTCTGATACAATATTCACAAATCAATAAATGTGATACACCACATAAACAAAATGAAAGATAAAAAATTATATGATTATATCAATTGATGCATAAAAGCATTTGATAAAATCCAGCACTCATTTTTGATAAAAAAAAAAAAAAAAAAAAACTTCAGCAAAGTAGGAATAGAGGAATCATACCTCAATAATAAAGGTCACATATGACAAACCTACAGCCAACATCAGACTCAATGGACAAAAACTAAAAGCATTTCCCTTAAGAACAGGAACAAGACAGAGATGTAGCTTTCACCACTCTTATTAAACTTAGTACTGGAAGTCATAGCCACAGCAATCAGACAAGAAGAAAAAATAAAAGGTATCCAAATTAAAAAGGAGGAAGTAAAACTGTCATTATTCTCAGAAGACGTGATATTGTACAAAGAAAACCCTAAAGACTCCACTAAAAAAACTACTAAATTTAATAAAGAAATTCGGCAAAGTTGCAGGATACAAAATTAACACCCAGAAATCAATAGGATTTTTATACACCAGTAATGAACTCTCTGAAAGAGAAACTATAAAAACAATCCCATTTACCATCTTAATAAAAAAGTCAAGATACTTAGGAATAAACTTAACCAAGACCTATTCTCAAAAAACTACAGGTCATTGAAAAAAGAAATAGAGGATGGTATAAAAAAGTGGAAGCACATACCATGTTCATGGATTGGAAGAATTAACATCATTAAAATGTCCATACTACCCAAAGCAATCTATCTATTAAATGCAATCCTTATTAAAATGCCAATGGCATATTTCACAGTTCTGGAACAAATACTCCAAAAGTTTATATGGAACTAAAAAAAGATGCCAGATAGTCACAGCAATCTTGAGAAAGAAAAACAAATTTGGAGGGATCACAATACAAGATATCAAATTATAGTACAAAGCCATTGTAGTCAAAATAACCTGGTACTGGCACAAGAACAGGCATATAGATCAGAGGAAGAGAACAGAAAACCCGGAAATTGACTCAAGCCATTATGTTCAATTAATAGTCAACAAAGGAGGCAGAGGCATACAATTGAGTAAAGACAGCCTCTTTAATATATGGTGTTGGGAAAATTGGACAGGTACATGCAAAAAAAATCAATTGGACCATCAACTCACATCATACACAAGAATAAACTCAAAATGGGTAAAATACTTAAATGTAAGTCATGAAACCATAAAAATTCTAGAAGAAAAGGTAGGCAGCAAATCTCTGACATCTCATGTAGCAGAATGTTCACTGATACATTGCCTAGGGCAAGAGAAACAAAGGAAAAATTAATAAATGGGACTGCATCAAACTAAAAAATTAATAAATGGGACTGCACAGCAAAAGAAAATAACATCATAGTCAAAGGGAACCCACTGTATGGGAGAACATATTTGCCAATGATACATCGCATAAGGGGTTAATTTCCAAAATATATAAAGTACTCATACAACTCAACAAAAGGAATACAAACAATGCCATTTAAAATATGGCCAGAGGACCTGAATAGACACTTCTACAAAGAGGACATGTAGATGGCCAAGAGACATGTGAAGAAATGCTCAACATCACTGATCATCAGAGAGATGCAAATTAAAATGACTATGAGGTATCACCTCACACCTGCCAGAATGGCTGCCATCAACAGATCATCAAACAACAAGTGCTGGTGAGGGTGTGGAGAAAAGGGGACTCTAGTACACTGCTGGTGGGAATGCAGACTGGTGCAGCCACTGCGGAAAACAATATGGTGTTTCCTCTAAAAATTGAAAATGGAATTGCCATTTGACCCAGTGATCCCACTTTATCCTAAGAAGCCTGAAACACCAATCAGAAAGAATATATGCACCCCTATGTTCACAGCAGCACTATTTACAATCGCTAAGATCTGGTAACAGGACAAGTGTCTATCAGGAAATGATTGAATAAAAAAGCTGTGGTACATATACACAATGGAACACTATGCAGCTGTAAGGAAGAAGGCTCTCTTACCCTTTGAGACAGCATGGAGGGGACTGGAGAGTATTATGCTAAGTGAAATAACCAGTCAGAGAAAGACAAGTACCACATTATCTCACTTATTTGTGGAATCTAATGAACAAAATAAGCTGGTGAACAAGATAGATCCAGAGATATGAAAGTAGGAAACAGACTGACAAACCTCAGAGAGAAAGGGGTGGGGGGAGATAAACCAAAGGACTTATATGCATATATGTACAACCAATGGACACAGATACAATGCAGTGAAGGTGGGGAATGGGGGGACAGGAGTATGTTGGAGGGTGTCAATGGGGGCAAAAAGGAGGGACATCTGTTATACCTTCAAGAATAAAGATACTTTTTAAAAAAACATTAAAAAATGAAATATAAAAGAAAAAATGAAACTACAATTTTTTTTTTTTTAATGGAGTTCACCTTCGCAGATTTTGGTGGCTGCTGCAATCATCGTTTGTATCTGCTGTTTGTGGAGCTCCATGGATTTTGCTCAGATGTTGTCTGAATCTTGCCACTTGCTGTGCCGGTCTGGGGCCTCCTGGGAGGTTCACTGGTATAAGCCAGTGTCAGTCACTGTCCCTGCCTGGACCTGGCCACCTGACTGAAGCCCAGCAAGGCGGAGCCCCATGTAGTCTGGCAGGTGGGGCCTCTGTAGCCCAGAGGCTGGGTCTGCCTCGGGGTTTGCACCTTGAATATCTCTGCCCTGAGCTGCTCTACCTTCGTCTACGAAACTGGGCTCCGTGGGAGTATCCAGGACCTGGCTGGGTGGTTTAAACAGGCTCGCGTTGGGAGTAGTGCCTGTAGCTTGCAGGAGGTGGGGACGGGCACTTACTGTGAACTCACTGGGGAGCTTGTGCCTGGTGCCCCGTAATGCAGCAGAAAAGCCCAGGATGCAGCCATTTGTCTCCTGGACAGAAGCCCATCTCAGAGACACAGCTGCAATACCTCAGCTCTGCCTGGCTCCCTGGCACCCTCTCACTGCCACACCAAGTAGGATGTGCTTCCTTGGCACTCCAATCTTTCTGCCCAGCCAGTCCCTTCTTCACAGGGCCTCCGCCCAGGCTCTGTTGAGACCAAATGTCCAAGTCCTCCCCACTGTCAGATCGAGCAGTATGGGGTGCAGGCTTCCAGCCCAGTACCATTGCCCTTTGCCTAGGGCCACAGCAGGACCAGGCAGACCTGGCAGTGTAGCAGGTGGATGGATGGGTGCTGCCTGTGTGCTTGAGGTGGGCAAGACTGGTCCTCTTTCCTAAGCCACGTGGTCCAGCCCCCGTCTGGTTCTCTACCCAAAGTTCTTCCAGATACTACAGGGCCCCTCAGAGTCACTGCGGGGTGTACTGCTCAGACGCTCTGCCAGCCCTGAGCTTTGCTGCGTGGCCTTTCCCACAGGTACAGATCAGAGCAAATGTCCCAGGCTGGTGTTGTGACAAAGAAATTGCTCTTTGCCTGGGATGGTGTGGGCTGAGTCTTCCAGGTGGACCGAATCCCCACTGATTCCACTGCCCAATGCTACCCGGGCTCCCCTTCCCTTCTCTGTTGTTCTGGATTGGGGATCCCTGCCTGGGGCTGAGCCCCACACTCCAGGGGGCCGGGGCTCTGCTGCCGAAATCTCCCTCCAGCTTCCTGGCTGTGCACCTGCAGGAGTTGGCTTTCCCTCTGCACCTCCTCCTGTCCTTTCTCCACGCTCCCTGCCATCGGCCTTTCAGACCAACTGGTTTTCCTAGCTGAGCGCTCTGCAGTGTAGCGGCAGATCCCGTCCAATGTGGGGGGCCAGCAAAGGGCCCTTCCAGTACTCTGCCACCACCTCCTCTCACTTGCTTTTTCTCTCTCTCCTTTTAAAAAATTCTTTCCTGAGGATGTGATTTTAGAGAGAGGGCAAGAGAAAGAGAGAGAGAGAGGAACATCAGTATCGAGCAGATTTCTTATTTCATTGATTTTTTAAAATTATGTTTTTATTGATTTTTTAGAGAGAGAGGGAGGGAGAGAGAGAGAAAAACATCTATCAGCTGCCTCCTGCACGCCCCTGACTGGGGATCAAGCCCGCAACTCCGGGCATGTGCCCTGACTGGGAATTGAACCGGGACCTCTCAGTCCATGGGACGATGCTCAATCCACTGAGCCACACTGGCTGGGCATTTTTCATTGATTTTTGTTCTGTTCTAAATCATTTCCTTTTTTTCTACTTGTTATTCCTTGATTTCCTGTTTCTTTTTGAGCTAGTTGATGAGGAAGCTTAAATCATTTTTCATAAGAGCTTTCTCCCTTTCAGATATAAGGGCTTGACCATATTTATTTTACTTGTTGATTGCTCATTTAATTTTATCTAGTCATAGAACATACTTTACGTTATTTTCATCCTTTTAATTTAGTGATAATTGTTTGGCAAGCTAAAAGTGGTACTCCCAGTAGATATCCATGTCCTAATCCCTGGAATTTATCAATGTAATCTTACATGGAAATAGAGCCTTTGTAGATGCGATTACATTAAGGGCCTTGAGGTTATTCTGAATGATGCGCTCACACGTGTCCTCATAAAAGAAGGGCAGAGTGAGACCGCGCACACACAGAAGAGAAGGTCAGGTGAAGAGGGAGGCCGAGGGTCAAGTGATGCAGCCACCAGCCAAGGAATCCCGGCAGCCACCAGAAACTGGACGCTGCAAGGAAAGAATTCTCCTGCAAGCCTCTGGAGGAAGTGTGACTCTTCCAATTTCTTTTCTTTTTTTTTTTCAGAACAAAATTTCTTTTTTTTAACTCGTCTTTATTGTTGAATGTATTACAGATGTCCCCCCTTATTTCCCCCATTGGCCCCCTCCTCCTCAATCCCGCCCCCCTCCTGCCTTCCCCACACTATTGTCAGTGTCCATTGGTTATGCATATATGCATAGAAGTTCTTTGGTTGATCTCATCCCACCCTCCCTCCCCCCTTCCCTTTGAGGTTCATCAGTCTAACAACCAATTTGTACTTCTTAATTCCTTCATCCCTTATTTTAGACCAGGAACACTGGTTTCAGACTTCTGGACTCCAGAACTGTGAGAGAGTCAACTTCTGTTATTTTAGGCTATGGCATTTGTGACAGTTGTTTACAAACTAATCAAACTTGTGTTTTGGCTCAGCATAGGGTGTATCTTACAGAATGCTTCATGTAGTCTTGGAACAATGCATATACTTGCAGCTGTAAGAAAGAAAGATCTCTTACCCTTTGAGACGACATGGAGGGACCTGGAGAGTATTATGCTAAGCGAAACAAGCCAAGCAGAGAAAGACAAATATCGCATAATCTCACTTATTTGTGGAATATAATGAACTAAATAAATTGATGAACAAAATTGACCCAGAGACATAGAGGTGGGGTACAGACTGACAAACCTCAGAGGAGAGGGTGTTGGGGAGGGAAGAGATAAACCACAGAACTTAAATGCATGTATGCATAACCAATGGACCTGGACAACAATGCTGGGGATGGGGCGGGGGGAGGGGGAGGAGGGTGTCAATGGGGGAAAAAGGAGAAACATCTGTAACAAAAACAAATTAATAAAAAATGATTTAAATAAATAAATAATAATAATAAAAAGAAAGATGCATATTCTGCTGTTAGGGGTGAATGTTTTATATATGTCAATTAGGTCAAGTTGGTTGATAGTATTGTTAAAGCCTTCTCTATCTGTCTTGGTTTTATTGGAACCTTCAACTATAATTATCAAATTGTTTATTTCTTCTCTCAAGTCAATTAGTCAGTTCTTGCTTCCTGTATTTTGGAAAGTTGTTAGATACCTTTACAGTTATAGTTGTTATATTGTTATGACATTTTTATCCTTTTTTGTCTTGTGATAGTTCTTATTTTAAAATGTATGTTGTCTCCTGGCTGCTGTGGCTCAGTGGTTGAGCATTGACCCATGCACCAAGAAGTCGCTGGTTCGATTCCCAGTCAGGGCACATGCCCAGGTTGTGGGCCCGATCCCCAATGGGGGGCATGCAGGAGGTGGCCAATCAATGTTCTCTCTCATCGGTGTTTCTCTCTCTCTCTCTCTCTCTCTCTCTCTCTCTCTCTCTCTCTCTCTCTCTCCCGTCTTCTCTCTCTAAAATCAATAAAGAAAAAAATTAAAAAAATAAAATCTATTTTGTTTGATATTGGGAGAGTCAATACATTCTCTTTGGCTACTGTCTGTGTGGTCCATATTGTGTCATCTTTTCGTTACCCACCTATTTGTGTCCATGAACCTGTAACACGTCTCCTACAGACAGCCTCTAGCTGGATCTTGCTATCTTCTCTGACACACTCTGCCAAAGACGTCTGGGGAAGAAAGAGGTCGCATGCCCGACTGTTTCTCATACAGATGTTTCCTAAGTCTCCACATTTTCCTGAAGCACATGCAATTTTCTCGTGTCCAGTGTCTCTCTGGCTTACTTTCTGCAAAGAATAACACTGCTGTCTCATCCTGGAGTAGCGGTAGCGGGTGGAGGGGGAGGAAGGGGTCCTCAGAGTCTGACTGCTCCCCACAGACTTCATCCCGTCTGCCTGTCAACGCAGCCCACCCTGTATGTGTGCCTCGAATTCCCGAGTTTCAAGATCTCTGCCTGTTGGTGTTCTTCTCTCCAGGATCCATGGGTTGAAAATTCCTTTCCCTTCTAAATCAACTACCAAAGTGTCATCGGATTTTTATCTCTTGAAATGCCTTGTTTTTCCATCATCTTCGGCATCTTGCATTTTGCTCCCACCTCGTGGTCGAAATGATTGCTTTAGCTCCGGCTACCACATCTGGACTCCTTTCGGCAAGAAGGGGAAGGACATGAAGAAAGACCCACCCTCTATTTTTTTTTCCTTTATTGATTTTTAAAGAGAAAGGAAGTGAGAGGGAGAGAGAGATAGAAACATCCATGAGAGAGAACATTGATTGGCCGCCTCCTGCATGCCCCCCACTGGGGATCTGCCCACAACCTGGGCATGTGCCCCGATGGGGAATTGAATCAGCCACCTCTTGGTGCATGGGTCGACAACCACTGAGCCATACCGGCCAGGCATGACCCACCCTCTTTTTAAATACATTTCTGAAAGTCTCCCAGGACAGGCGGCTCACCTCTCATTGCCCAGGACCTGGCCACACAGCCACACTCAACACAGTGGAGGCTGGGAAGCACAGTCTTTATTTAAGACACTATACGCCCAATTAAATGTTGGGAATCTACAGCCAAAGAAAAGGTGTGGACCAAGATCGATGGACTTCTCTTTGTCCCACTTGGGATGATACCATTTCAGAACAAACAAGCACCTAAAAAGAATAGTTGTTCACTTGGTTGTGCACACCTGTCCACCACAGGTGAGTAGTCCCTGCACAGAGCCACGAGTAGGCGCTCAGTGGGCATGTGCTGAATGACCGAATGCACCTGAATGAATGAACCGCAAGCCTGAGAACAAGGCGGTTCTCTCCGTTCACTGGGATCCACGATCGGTGATAACACCCACGTTTTTCCTAGACTGAGTTCATTAACAAACAGAAGACAGCAACTTGCCTCTGACCTTCCACACCTGCTGTGTCTTGCTGATATCTTCTGTTTCGTCACAAGCCTCTAGGCCCACTGATCAGTGCCTTCCGGGGAGACCAGAAGGACAAATGATAAGTTGTGAGAAGTTTCTGTTGGACGCACATATGCCTACAAAGGCTCCCCAACAGAGAAAGGGTCCTAAAATCATCACACGCCTACCAGCCATTGTTCCTCGAACTCGAAGCCGAGGTACTCTTGACTGTCTAACATTTTTCAGAGGCAGAAGCAGTTCTGTCTAAGAGACTTAACTGCTGTGAGGTCAAGACTTTTTTATTACAAAGACTCAACAGCGACAGAGCCAATGTCCCCATGAGCAGAGCCCTCTAAAATGGGGACAGATGTGGGAAAATTTCCTCTATAAGAGCAGAAAAATATGCACCTTCGAGTAAAAGAATGATTCTTGCGTTTTTACAGAGATGTGAGAATTTGGCAACATATCTTCAAAGTTCCGAAAATCTTACTCTTGGAAGGGAAGAAGAGATAGGAGGGTAAGAAAAAAAAAAAGAACTGAAAAGGAAAGGCATTTTGTTCAATCTATGGAGCTATCAGTTAAAATGTGCACGGGTCTGTGTGCGTTTTCTTTACACGTGCCGTAAAGATCAAAATAAAGACGCTTCCTTCATTCTGAAATCTGCTGAGCAGGAATGCTGGTGGGACCTGACATTCTAGTGATGGTGAGAAAAGCAATTAGCAAGTAAGTGTGTAGACAATTTCAGGGAGAGTTATAGGGGGGTGGCTGGGGGAGGGGCCTGTCTGGGGAAAGACTTCTCTCCGAGATCTGACAGGCCAGGAGACTGGTCATTCAGAGAGAGCAGGGAGCCAGCCCAGGGGCCTGGCCCGGGGAGAGCCTGGGCAGCCGGGGCAGAAGGGAGGCCCCTTGCTGACCCCATGAAAGCCGAGAAGGGGGCTGGGCCACCTTGAGGACAGACTTGCTGACTGCTGGAAGGAATCCGGGTTGGGGTTGCGTTGCAAACACCTCCTGCTGGCTGCTGGGTGGAGGATGAACCAGAGAAGGGAGACAGAGGCCGCCCAGGGAACTGTTTCAGCCGCTGCAATAGCTGAGCCAGAACGACGACAAGCAGCAGGGAGATGGAAAGAGGCAGGAAGAACTGGGCTGCGCCCTAGAGGAAGGCCAGGAGCACTGGCCTGTGAGATGGATGCGAGGGCCTGCAATGGCTAGGTGTCTTATCCTGTTGGAGGCCTGGACACACCTCTGTGAACCCACACTGCAGACGGCAAGGGAGAGACCCCACAGGCAGTCCCCTCCAAGTGAGTGGGGAGCTGGCATTAGCTTTCAGAGTCACAGCTCTTACCTAAGCAGATGCGATCAACGTAATCATTTTAGTGAGTGTGACTTAACGAGGGTTGGTGAGCACATCACAGGGCATCCCGACCATACCCCAGAAGGGCTGTTTCCAGACACAGGTGCCCAGGTGCTCTTTAATAAATGTGTGTGTGTCACTTTCGGGGTCCTCCGGTCTATGAGGCTTCTGGCAGGGGTCCCCTACCTTAGTCTAGAGACAGTACTCTTGACAGATGCCAAAAAAGATAGGTGGGAGGTAGGTCATCCCTCCTGTCTGCTGATACTTTTGCCCCTCAAGTGACAAAAACAGAGAATACACAATAGATCTTGAAAAATGACAGCAACCAGCCACCAATGCCTATTGAACACGCACTGTTTGTTTCCCACTGTCCTTGCCTTAAAGGACATAAAAACAAGCAGTTGATGGTATCACTGGAGACACAGAACGGGTCTCGAAGTGATGGGACTCTTTCCCAGCTCCACGTGAAAATCAGAATCCCTGCACCTCATCTGTACACAAAATAAAGTTGGTCACTGCTATCAATTGTTTGCGTCCCCTAAATTCATCTGTTGAAATCCAAACCCCCGAGGGGATGGTATGAAGAGGTGGAGTCCACCCAGCCGCTGTGGCTCAGTGGCTGAGCATCGACCCATGCACCAAGAGGTCGCCGGTTCGATTCCCGGTCAGGGCACATGCCCAGGTTGTGGGCTGATCCCCAGTGGGGGGCATGCAGGAGGCGGCCAATCGATGTCCTCTCTCATCGATGTTTCTATCTCTCTCCCTCTCCCTTCCTCTGTCTAAAAAACCAATAAAGAAAAAAATTAAAAAATAAAAGAGGGGGGGCCCTTGAGAGGTGCTCGTGCACGAGGGCAGAGCCTCATGGATGGGATCAGTGCCCTTATAAAAGGGACCCCAGAGAGCTCCCTCACTCCATCATGTGCGGATACAGCGAGAAGATGGGTCTCTCGGCACCAGGAAAAGGGCCCCCACCAGACACCAAATCTGCCGGCACCCTGAGCATGGGCTCCAGCCTCCGGACGCGTAAGGCACCAATTTCTGTTGTTCGTTTGCTACCCGGTCTGAGGTACGCTGTTCTAACAGCTGGACACTCTAAGACAACAATCTTGCAAATGCTAAATTGTGCAGAATAGGAAAAAAACAAAGCTAACTGTGCGGTTCAAACTCTGAATGCAAAGGCAGAGAGAAAGGAAGAATTCTATAGGCTAAGATCTTGGTCACCTTCAAGGAGGAAGAAAATGTCAAAAAGGATGTTGAGTTCAGTGAGGTGTAGCTAACCCTGAAAGGAAACGGACACTGGTCTTTTTTTTTCCCAAAGAAAGGAAAAAATATTATTAACAGAAGTGTATGAAAACAACCATGAAGGAGAGTGTTTAGCCTGTGTTCTCCTGACAACCATAACCTCCTCCTAGACGCTGCCCGTTGGACGGGTACAGGGATCCACTGTTATCGTCATAAAATGCATCAAGGTGGAGGGATCTCAGAATCGCTGTGCTCAGCCCTGGCCGGTTTGGCTCAGCTGTTAGAGCGTCGGCCTGCGGCCCACAGGGACCCGGGTTCGGTTCCCGCTAAGGGCATGTGCCTCGGTTGCAGTTTGTCCCCGGCCCTGGTTGGTCGTGCGGGAGGCAGCCACTCGATGTGTCCCTTTCACGTCGATGTTTCTCTCTCTCTCTCTCTCTCTCTCTTCCTCTCTCTCCCTCCCGCTCTATCTGAACAAAAAATGGGAAAATGTCCTCGGGTGAGGATAAAAAAAAAAGAATCGCTGTGCTAAGTGAAAGAAGCCATGTGCAAAAGGTCACGGCTCTCTGATTCCATTTATACCAGATCTGGGAAGAGCAAAACTGTAGAGACAGGAATCGGGTCCGTAGTTGCCGGGGCTGGGATGGAGGGTCGACTACCAAGGGGAGAAAAGTAACTTTGGGGGGTGATGAAAATGTTGTACGACATGGTTATTGTGGTTACACGTCTATGTACACTTGTCGAAACTCACGGTAGACTTTTAACTGTTGAATTTTTTTTTTAATTTTTTTTATTGATTTTAGAGAGAGAGGAAGGGAAGAGAGAGAGAAACACCGATGAGAGAGAACATCGATTGGCCGCCTCCTGCATGCCCCCCACTGGGGATCGGGCCCACAACCTGGGCATGTGCTCTGACTGAGAATCGAACTGGCGACCTCTTGGTGCAGGGTCGACACTCAACCACTGAGCCACACTGGCCGGGCTTAACTGTTGAATTTTATTGTATATAAGTTGTACCTTAATAATCTTGACTATTAAAAAAATGATAGGTGTGTTTGTTTATAAATAACATTTCAATAAAATTGAGTTTTTTTCTAAAAGTAAAAAATATTGTAGTCCCAGGAAAGAATTCTTGGAGGAGAAATATTCTCTCTTTTAAAATGTGAGGCTCTGACCCCTTACAAGGGCACTTGTGAGTCTCAGTGGTGAAGGACGCGAGTCTGTCCCTGCCTCTCCTGGACATGGGAAGCATGTGTCTTTCACACTGGAGATGCCCCCCAGCACCACGTCACCCCAGAAGAGACCCTTTCACCCAAGTTGTAAGAATTCACACAAGCTATCCAGAAATGACATGAAATACACGGTTTGAGACCTATGACTGTATTCTCTCAAAGCAAACGTATGTTCTGCTCCTGACTGCCTTCCAGAACTCAGACATTCTGTCTTTCAAGGGGAGGGAGGGGAAACCCAGAGCTGGGAGACCTCCCCGTGCACCCCTCAGCCCCCGCCAGAGGCCCACGGTGTGCCCCCAGGCCAGAGCTCAGCTCCGCACAGCACAGCAGCCGCCGTGGGAGGGTGGGCCCGACACCTTCCTTGGCAGAGTGGCTGGAAAAACCCACCATCATCGCCCCCCTGCCTGCTGCACTGGGATCCAGGACTTGGGGGCAAGTTCAAACACTTGCTTCCCGTGGAGAACGTGTCAGATCCCTACTTGGCCCCAGACTGCCCGCTGAATAATTAATGGACGCCCTAGGATGGCTTATGAGCCTGTTGTTCGTGATGACGCTTGACTGGCAAGATGCCGGCTGGAGGAGTCAGCACCGCTCTCAGCGCCCAGAACTTGACTTTGACCGTAGAGCCGATTCAAACTGAGAGAGTCTCCTTTTAAACAGCGTCCCCTGTATCAAAGGGGCCAGAGGGACCAGGGGAGTCCCGTGAGCTAGAGAGCTCTTTGCAATCCTAAGGCTGCCATCGTTTCTCCCTGCCTTTGATCCATCCAGGTCAGCCAAGTTGGACGGGCAGCTGCCCCGAGCCAGCCGCTGGGGGAGCCAGAGCATGTGCGTCAGAAGAGGGACCCTGCGGGGCCTGGGAAGCTGCTCAGAAGATGACGGGAAATCGGGAGCCTTCGTGTACAGCCTGGCTCTGGTGTCGGATCCTCGGCACTGAACCGCACCGCGCTGTGGGTGACACGGTTGAGCTGGAAAGGCTGGGCTCCCGGGCTGCCGGTGGTCAGCTCGGACGTTCCGTGTGTGGTCTGTTCACCTGCGGGGCCAGGACCACAGCGGAGCGGGCACAGGACTGTCACCTGGGCTGCACAGGGCGCCTCCACACACCACTGGGCCTCGGCTGGTGTCTGCTCTTTGGGCATCTGTCTCCTCTCAGGGAGGCGCCGCGGCTCTGAGCTGGGACTTGGACAACTCGCCCCCTCGGCAAGCTCGGGCCGTCCCCTCAACACGGTCGGGTCTTCAGTAGCAATATATGCTTTAATCCAGATGTTACCTGGTTTAAAAAGTTACAGGTTGTGGTACACACGAGCAGAAAACAAATGGAACTGTCTTCGTTCTCTGACTGGTCTCATCATCAGTCATCATTGAGCAAACCCATTGCGGGAGCTGGGCTGGACCCTCCTTGGCCTTGGCCGGACTGTCTAGGCGCATGCTCAGTCTGCCCCAGGCCAGCTGGGGACATGCCTGTGCCTTCCAGCGGCGGCTTTACCCGCACCTCGGTCCTCCCAGGCTTCTGGCTGAGGGAGGCGCTCCCTGTGCGTGGGGGCGAGGGTCACTGTCCAGGGGCTGCCCTGTGTCCGGGTGGTTTCACCCCCAACTTGGCTGCACGGCCAGACGAGGCTGGAGTCTGTCCTGGTGGCCCTGGTATCGCCCTCGGGGGCACAGATCCCTCAGGTCTGGGCCCAGTTCCCGCTAGGTTTGCCCTGCTCCACGCCCTGTGCCCCCTGCTGGTGCCCTGGGAGCTCTCCAGCCAGCAACCTTGGCCGTCCCTGTCCCTGGCTGCCACGGGGGGCGGGGGAGGGGCACCCACTGAGGTCGCCATCATAAGCTTGCCCTCGGCCTTTCCGGCTTGTCTGTGGCCGCCCCACGGAGGTGGGAGGATTCCCTCTGGGAGCAGGGCCAAGCACACGCATCGGCCCCCTGAACTCCGCTTTGGGTCTGCGCATCCCACAGAGCACTGACCACACCCCCGCTGGGCCTCGTCCCTCCCGCCACCACCCTCTCTCCGACTCACCTCCCCTGTGTCCTGGGCTGGAGCCCCTTCTCTGGGTGCCCCAGGGATCCGGCCTCACCTTGGCCCTTCATGCCTGCAGGGACTTGGGAACCCAGGTTACCCTCTGTCCCCACAGAGCCTGGCTTTCAGGGCCGAGTTCGTGGGAAGCACGTCAAACGTCGAACTTGGAAGTGAGAAGGCACACGACCTCCCTCTCTGCTCTCCACCTGCAGCCGGCCAGTCTTCCCGGGATCACCTGAGGCTCTGGCCGAACAGACCAGAGCACATCCAAGGAGGTGACAAACACAAGCCCCCTAACATTTCCCCAAATACCTTCTCCTGTAATCTAGAAAAGGCTTTCCTTCCCCACGAGGTTCAAGAGTCTCCCCCTGTTAGACAGAGAGACCTGTGAGCTTTCTAGGTAAGGGGGACCCCACTTGGCGCGTTGGCAGAGACCGCAAACACGAAAGACCGTCTGCGGTCCCTACACACTGTGTCCTTCAGGAAAGGAAACATTTCGGGAACGTGTTTTACCATTGTTGTCCCTTTATAGTATATTTCCAAATAACTTCGACAATAATTGTTATTCACACACCAAAGGGAAGCCAGATCCCTTCGGCTAATAAAGAAAATGCTGGCATGAGACAGGGCTGCAGACGGGGGGTACGCCCCGGGCTGTGCCAGGCGGGGCACGCCCACCACCTGATTCTCTTCTTTGGCGAAGTGAGGGGCTCATGGTGTCCACTCGGACTGCGGCCTGGACAGCTGTGAAAGGAAAGTGTGTGTACGGGACCCCGTCTCCGAGGAGGGGGCGCGGGGTGTCTGTCCACAGCTTTCTCCACGCCGTGGCCTCGGGTGGGAGCACCGAGCGGGCCCTTGGCCGCACCCACCGCACCCAGTCAGAGCATATGGTTGCATTAAAGCCACACGCAAGCCAGAGGCGCCCTGGAAATGTTTGCAGCCTGACTGAAGATATTAATTTGACTATTAAGACTCAACAATGGGGACTCCTGCTAACAAAGGGTTTCAGACGGGAAAAGCTCAAGAAGAAGAAATCGGAACACCCGCACCCTTCTCCAGAAGGCCTCGGCCATGTGGAGCGTGTTAGAGGGAGCCCCGTTGCTCTCGGGAATTACCACGAAAACTGGCCACAGGCCGACAAGGCCTCCCCTTCGAACCACACACAGTGACGCCTCGGGCACCAGGTCCTCCGAGTCTGGGGTCTGCGGCAGAGGTGGGCAGGGCTGTCGATGACGGCGTGCCCACCCGTGCCCTCGGGGCCCTGCCTCCCGCACCGGCTCCCACCCAGGCCAGCAGTGGGCCTGGGCAGCTGTGCCCGCTCTGGTGTGGACGGGTAGGTCCGAATCCTCCCTCCCTCCCAGCTGGGGGCTGGGCCTGTGCTCACCGGCTCTGAGCCAAGCTCTCCCCCAAAACAGAGGACCGTCATCAGGCTAGCCTCCGTGGCTGTCAGGGAGATGCCACCAGAAGAAGTAATGCGAACTAGCATTTATAGAGAACAGTACGGTGCTTGGCGAATGCTCGTAGCAGTACTGGGCAAACCTTCCAGAAACCCGGTCCTCCTTCCTGGCCGGCGTCACCCTGGGGAGAGGCTCATGGACACTCAGAGAAGACGGTGTCTGTGCTCCTCCCGCTGGTCCCAACAGGACACAGACTGACGTCATCTGTTCGGTGAAATATCTGCTGAGTGACAGGCACAGGATGGAACGGACCCTCCAGTGGTGTAGACCAGACTTGGATAGCCTGCCGTTTAAAAAACTTGAACTTCTGATTTCTCACCGGAGACTTTAATCACGTAGCTGTGTCGGCAGCTGCCTGAGAGTGACTCTCCCTTTACGTGACAGTCCTGGATGAAAGGCATGCTGTGGACAGGTGGATACGTCTCACACGTGGGTGTTGCAGTGTCAGCCAACATTACTTGAAAACCTGATAGGCTCCAAGGTATGATCCAGACAAAATAGGGAGGCTTGGTCCTGTTTGGGGGAAAGGGGAAAGGAAGGGGCATTTTTCCTCGTTTCCGAATGCCTCCGTCTGCACCAGACAGCGCAGCTGTAGGAAGCTAGGTTCTGGCCTCAAGGCGTCGGCAGCCGGAGATGTGGAGAGTGCTGCAGAGGTGCCCGGAGGTCTTTTACAAAGGCAGCCGCGGTCTTGTTTAAGGAACTGAGTTTATTTATTTTATTTTACTTTTTTATCCTCACCTGAAGACATTTTTGCATTTATCTTCAGATAGAGCGGGAGGGAGAGAGGAAGGAAGAGAGAGAGAGAAACATCGATGTGAGAGAGACACATCGACTGGCTGCCACCCACATGACACACGACCCCAACCGGGGCCAGGGACAAACTGCAACCGATGTACGTGCCCTTAGCGGGAACTGAACCTGGGACTCTCTGGTCCACAGGCCAATGCTCTAACCGCTGAGCCAAACCAGCCAGGGCAGGAACTGAGTTTTTAAACCAGCCTATTGTGTCCGTGAACCTGCAGAAAGAAAAAGTGAGCTTACACGGCCTTAAATGTGGGGTTGTTTTCCCGATCTGACCCGGCCTTCCTTCCTTCTTATTTTCACAACCCATTACATCGATTTTCCCTCTCACAAGCTTTCTTTTCTTTTTAAAAATATTTTTTCTTTATTGATTTTAGAGAGAGAGGAAGGGAGAGGGAGAGAGAGAAACATGGATGAGAGAGAACATCAATGGGCCGCCTCCTGCATGCCCCCCACTGGGGATCGGGCCCACAACCTGGGCATGTGCCCTGACCGGGAATCGAACCGGCGACCTCCTGGGGCAGGGTCAACGCTCAACCACTGAGCCACACCGGCCGGGTTCAGCGCTTTCTTTATCAATGTTCTTCACCTTTGTTGTCCGGCCGCAGACTGATGTTTTGACAAAGCCGTGAAAGGAATGGAGTCGTCCTCAGGAAGATGGACGGATACCCCTGGGGTCTCCTGGAACCTCTCAGTTCTCCTCACATCTTCCCGGGCTTGGTTGCCTGGTCAGCCCTCCCTCATCTCTGCTCTCGGCAGAGTGAGCCCTCTGAGGGCTAGGCTCCCACTCAGGCTTCTCCGAGAAACAGAACCAAGAAGATGGAGAGAGAGAGAGACGGAGAGAGAGGGTTTGATTTGTTATGAGGAATTGGCTTACGCAGCGTGGAAACTGGCAAATCCAAAATCTGCAGTGGACTGTCAGGTAGGAGACCCGGAAGGGTGATGTTGCCGTTGAGGTCTGCGGCAGACCACCCCCCGGCCTGGGGAGGGCAGTGTTTGCTCTCTTCCGGCCGTCAACTGATTGGACGAAGCCCACCCAGATGGAGGGCAATCTGTTTCATTCAAAGTCTATGACTCACAAGTTGATTTCCTTCGAAATCACCCTCAAAGAAACATCAACAGACATCTTGGACCACATATCTGGGCACCATGACCCAGGCAAGATGACACATAAAATTAACCATCACCAGGGGGCAGGGAGCTGGGGACCAGATGACTCAGAATCAGTCACTGGTAAATTTAGCTTCCTTGACCATTCATTTCTTTCCCTGTCCTGGCTGCTTAGCCCTCTATCACCATTTCTTGGCTTTACTTCCTTATTTTTCCCTCATGGCTCTCTCCCGTGTGAAGGAGGGGCTTGCTAAGGGAACACTCCCTGGAGCAGAGTTTTCCTCCGAGCACAGTTAAAGCCAGCTGCATGCACACAGGCCAAGCACTGGCATGCACTTGGGTTCTTGTGTTTTGCCAACAGACAGGCCGCCACTGGTTGTCGAAAGTTGTGTGGCCCCCAGGTCTACATGGCAGCACTGGTATGGACCCCACAGCCCCCAGGTGGCTTGCTGAAATGGCAGTGTCCCCATTACCAGGAAAGCAGGGGCTCTGTCAATGTCTAGTCATGACCGGCCTCCTGTAGCCTGGTTTGCATGAGGCAGGGCACCGTGAGGGTGACTCTTTCGTCAGCTGATTTCTAATCAACCTATTGGCTCATCACACAGGGAACCAGGAGTGCTGAGCACGAGACACTGTGGCTCCACGACATGGGCATGAGTGCACGGTGAGCTCCCGCCTGAGTGCCAAGGGGATGTCATTGTCACAGCCTTGGGGAGACTGCGGGTCCCGCAGAAGGCAGGCCTTTCTGAGACTGTGCGTCATCCCCGTGGACGGGAGTATATGTTCATGGCTGGAGGTGCGGGTGGGGACCACGCAGAGTGAAGGAGGGAGGGACGGAGAGCCAGTGGGACCACCACTGACATCACCCACCCTGGGAACAGGCAAGCAGAGCGATGGGAGGGTCAGCTTGTTCCACATGGTGGCAGTGCCTTGTGTCCCACCACTATATCATTGTCAGTGCTTGTGACTGCAGGCCCTCCATCTGCGGGACAGATGTTGCCATGAGAGAGCCTTCTGGCCAGTTCAGCTCAGTCTGTGTTGGTTCTAATATCTAGAAGACACTGTCATGAGCTCCATTTACTCCCAAGTTCTTCCAAACACACACCCAAGCCGTGCATGGCCAGTCCAGGGAGAGGTCAGGGCCATTCAAGGGGCATCCAGGCTTGAGGTGGGGATGGAGCCAGCATCTGTGTCCCACCTAGGCTCACTGTGCTGCTCTTTCCTGTCATGTGCTGGTGCAGGACCTGCCTCAGCTGTTTCCTGCAGCCCTATGCTGGAACACAACTCCATCGGGATAAAAAGGACAGCTCATTGAACTTGCAATCATTAAATTCTGAGCATATCTCTTTGGCGGCTGTCAAATGGAAATCAAACAGATAAAACAAACAAACAAACAGACCCCCCACCCCCACATTTCCTAATAGCTAACAACTTCAACTGGGTGTTAACTAATTGGGAGATAAATGTCTTCCCTTCCTTTTGATCCTTCTTTCTTATTTGCACACTTTTTCCATGCCTGTGGAAGATCTCTTTACTTCCTGAGCAAAAGCGTAGAGCCAGAACTTGGCAGAGATTCGAACGCAGCAGAGAAAGAAACAACACTCTAGCGTATCTTAGCAAACGCTCTGAGGCTTAAGGAAAGCTGTCCACTTTGCACATCTCAGCTTCCGAGGTTCCATCCAAGAATAACCACTGAGAGCTGCAGAAGTGAGTCAGGCCTGAGCCTGCCCTTCTGGGTGTCCTTGCTCCCGCCTGGACAAGCTCCTGACAGCCCCACGGCTGTGTGTGCCTTCGGACTGTCTCCGTCCATGTATTCAGGTATATAGAATCCTCGCTCTCACCCTCTCCCTGTCCCATAAGGTGATGGGGGGAGGGGATGTACACATGTCTTGACTTTCAATAATGTCAGGATACTTTACAAAGTATTAACCACTGCAGCCCCTCTGTTAACCATGGGAGTGAGGAGATGGAGGCAGGTTAGGCGGTGAGGGAGGGACCATGGGAAGGGAAGGCTGAGACAAGTGGGGAGGTTTGCAAGGACTTGGAGCTCAGCACACAGGCAGAACCCAGTACACAGTAGGTCTGGAGGTTTATTCAGACTCTACAGATCTCAAAACAAAACTAAAATCAACATGGGAAATTGTGCCTCCAAGGCCAGGAACTCCCAGCTTCCATTAACACTCCTGACTTACAGAAATGAAAAGCTGATCTTGACTGCAAATTAGAAGCTCCTGGAAGGAGCATAGGTCAATTACAGAACAAAAAAACCCTGGAAAGGCTGGTTTCAGGCAAGAGGGGAACAGTGATTGTATAATTCCTTTCTCTGGAACCCTGATGGGTTTGCAAATAAATTTTGTTTACAGTTAAATAATGTAGTGCTGGCTAGTCTGACCTATTCCAATTAATATACCTACTGGTCTCTGGGAGCAAGGCAGCAGGATTGCTGAATGAGTTCCGCTGAGAAACTGTAGAGTGCGTTTCTATTGCAGAAAGCCGGGTTACTTAACAAGGATTATAGGAAACCAAAACTGGATTTAGAAAAGAAACCAAAAGCAGGCATAGGGTGTTCCCCCTCCTCCTCCTAATAGTCTGGGAGAAGTTGAAATCGTCATGAAAAGGGAAGCCGCTGAGGCCCCTATAGATACCTGGGCTACTTTATTTGTTCTTAACCACACCAGCTAAGTTGTCTCCTCCCTGGGAGTGAAGCTTCTGTGCAAATGTCAGGGCTAGCTAACCAATGTCTGTTTATACATCAGACCTGTCCACTTCCAACTAGGGAATGCTATGGGACAATATACCTTTGCTAATCAAACCTGCCCCTTCCACCTGGCAAAGACAGCAAGAACTGGCCTCTTATGAACCGGGAAGTGGGCTCTCACCAGACACCGAATTCAGCAGCGCCTCACTGCTGGACTTCCAACCTCCAGAACTGAGAGGCATTATAACCGAGCCAACCAGCATCTGGTCGTGTTCTAGCAGCAGGAACGGACCAAGACCATTGTCTTTTCTTACTGATTTACACCAATCTGCATGTATTATGGGAATGCCAGTCTTCTGATGGTCACACACTCACTCCACTTTCTCTTGCAATTCCATATTTCAGTGCTATTGTCTGCAAATAATCATTTTGATGTTTGTTCTTTCCAATTATTAGGTTTCTTTGCCGTCCTGTAGCGCTGGCTGGGCTACTGGGTGTGTGATCAGCCCCACTTCACGACTGACTTCAGAGGAACTGTTTCTAATCTTTGTCCGTTAAATGGTAATAATTGCTGTTGGTTTTTAGTAGATAATGTTCGGTAGATAATGTTTACCTGGCTAAGGAAGTTCCATTCTATGACTAGTTTCTTATCATGTTTTATAATGAATAAATGTAGAATGTCATCAAATGCTTTTTTCCTACATCTTTTAAGGATCCCATGCTTTTCCTTATTTAATCTGTAACATAATTAATTATACGAGTGTATTTCTTAGCCTTTGTGGTTGCCTTTCTCTGGTGAAGTGTGCGTATGTGTGATATATTACACACTGAAGCAGGCAGTTTGTAAGCACATTTACATTCATATGTTGGATCAGCCTTGCAGACTTTTCTCTCTTGCTCTTCTGAGAAACTGTCTTACAAGACAGAAGTTACCTGTTCTTGCGAAATTTAGTAAATCTCACTTTAAAATCATCTAAGATTGGTGATTTCTTTTGTTCAGTGCTTTTTGACTACTGATTTCATTTATTTTAAGGTTATAGGTCTATTCAGGATTTCTATCTACCCTTGAGTCCATTTTGATAGTGCACATTTACCTGGACGAATGACCCTTTCGTCTAGGTCTCCAAACTTATTGGCAGGAAGTTGTCCATCCCATTGGCTATGATTTTCGTCTGTGGCACAGCTACATGGGAGTCTCGCTTTGCTGCCGGAGTTCTTCGGTGTTTGCTCTTCTCTTCCGACTTAAACCTCTCAGACTCTGTAGACTTCATTTCTCCTCAAAAACTAGCTTCTGTGTTTGTTAATTCTCCCTTCCACTTCAAATTTTCTAATTCCTTAACAATCTCCTTATTTCTTACTTTCTTACTTGCTTTTTGTTTACTCTGCTTTATAAAAATAACTTTCTGACATAAACCCTTAATCTGTTCATTGTCCATCTCTTTCTTTTCTAATAGATTTCTTAATTCCATGCTATTTCTGTGTACATTGTGTTCTCACTGTTTGATATGCAGTGTTCTCGGTCAGTTCTGTATATTGTACAATTTTTATAATGGCTACTCTGTGAACAGAAAGTATCTAAGATTGTTTGGTAGGCAAAAAATTAGTACTAATAATTATCGCTTTACATCATGGTCAGCACAGACCAGCAAATCTTCTCTGTGAAGGCCCGACTGTAAATATGGCCACCTTTGGAGATCCCCGTGTCCCTGTCGCAACAACTCAATTGCCATTTTAAGGCAAAAGCAGCTAACTGCAATACCTCCGTGAGGAAGCCGGGCTGTGTTCCACCAACTTCATTTCTGGCCACTGAGACTGGTATTTCATATAATTTCCCCATGTCACAAAGTATTCTTCTTCGGTAATTTCTCAACCATTTAACAACCTAAAAACAATTCTTAGTCTCAGGGTTGTACAGAGCTGGCGGGTGGGCGGATTTGGTTGCAGGAAGGCTACAGTTTGCAGAGCCGATGGTTATGTATCACACGTTTGCTTATGTGTTTACTCGTACAGTTATTTATGATGTTTATGATTGGTTTCTCTTCCCTCCACCTTCTGTTAGGTAAGCTTTGTAGGATTTTTGTCTCATTTATTCCCTGATGCATTCATCAAACATTTTTTTTAAAAATGTGTATCACATAGTAAAAAGTACTAAAAATGTTTATTAAATAAATATTGCCTTCCTTTCAAACTGGACACAACTTCGTCATCGCCACTGAAGGTGCCACCTCACCAGTTACAGTGTAAGAGGGGAAATTCTGACCTCTGTGACTCTCTCGGGGCCGCGTGAACAAGCCTTCCAGAAGATTCCTGCGCCAGAAGCTAGGAATGAGACCAAAGGTGGAAATGTTTTCCTTTTGATTTCTATCAGCCAAACTGTGTGGCAACACTCTGTCAAGCATTTCACTTGCCCCGTGTCCTAGGCAGAAGAGACAGAAACAGAAGAGGAAGAAATCAGATACCTATGCTGACATAAAACAAAAAAGAAAACTGTTTAAATATTTACGACGAGGCCTACTCAGTTAATGAATCAAGTAAACTGATAGAAATACAAACACTAGTAAGATTTTTTTAATAAAAGGAAGGGACACGGGGACAGGAGGGTACGAGCAGGGACCAGATGAGCTCCAAAAGTGCCCCCAGAGTCCTGCCCGTGTGGGGAGGCGGTGGCGGGGATTCCGCTTCCAGCAGCTGACGCCAAGAGCTAAGTGCAACCAGCGACAGAGCGAACCAGGGCTCCAGGGGCAGGAGGGAAAGCAGCTCTCCTGACCAGTCAGGACACCAGAGAGGCTCCTCTTTGGAAGGTCAAGGTCATTGCTGATCATGAGGTTCCTGGGCTGCATGCAGCCCACTCCCCATCCCGGCCATGGCTAAGACTGCAAGGGGCAGACTCCATGGTACCAAGAGGCACGCTTGGTCTTTCCCAGGTCTGCATCTTTTCCAGGTCTCCTCCTCCTCTTCCTCCTCCTCCTTCTTCTTTTCTCCTTCTTCTTCTTCCTCCTCTTCCCCCTCTTACCCTTCTCCTCCTCCACCTTTTTCTTCTTCTCCTTCTTCTTCTTCTTCTTCTTCTTCTTCTTCTTCTTCTTCTTCTTCTTCTTCTTCTTCTTCTTCTTCTTCTTCTTCTTCTTCTTCTTCTTCCTCCTCCTCCTCTTCCCCCTCTTACCCTTCTCCTCCTCTTTCTTTCTTTCTTTCTTTCTTTCTTTCTTTCTTTCTTTCTTTCTTTCTTCTTCTTTTTATAAAATACTCTTTTGAGGAATAATCCAAATAAATTACTGAATGACACTTTGATGAGACTCACCTTGAGGCCCATCCAAAGAAATGTCCCTCAGAAGACAGCCCCAGTTCCAGCAGTGTCCACCTGCACACCAGCTGCCCTGTAACGGTTCCTTATCGCCCGTCCTCACTCTGCTGGGAGGGATGCAGACTCGGACACCATGCCCAGAGCGCTGAGCTCCATTCCTCCCTCACCCCTGGCTGGGGGCTAACCCCACCAGGGCATGGTTTCCTCATCTGTGAAAGGGAATGATGCTAGGACTTCCCTCCTCTGGCTCTTGTAAACATGAGTTAGTTCCCATATAAAATTCCCTCAGACAGCACCCACAGTAACTATTGCTTTTCATTTTATTAGGAAAAAGAAAATTCAGATGTTTGTGATTTTTCTTCTGGTGGGTAGTATAAACACATCTTGGCACAAGCTTATTTTCAACCTTGCACACTCTTTATCTTCTTGGGATAGAAGCTCTTCAAGATGTACTATTATTAATTTTTTTCTTTTTTATTGATTTTAGAGAGAGAAGAAGGGAGAGAGAGAGAGAGAGAGAGATAGAAACATCAATGAGAGAGAACATCGATTGGCCGCCTCCTGCATGCCCCCCACTGGGGATCAGGCCCACAACCTGGGCATGTGCCCTGACCGGGAATCAAACCAGCGACCTCTTGGTGCACGGGTCGACGCTCAACCACTGAGCCACACCGGCCAGACAAGATGTAGTATTATTATTGTTCTTCAATGAGACCTGGTAGGAAGGGCGTCAGCAGAAAAGGTAATCAACTTTGGAGACAGAGAACCTGGGTTTGACTCCACATTCTGCCATCAGCCAGCCCTGAGCCCATATCCTCGGATGCTCGAGGGGAAGCACCATCCAGCAGCCTCCTGAGGTGGTGGCTGGGCAGCTGTGGAGCAGCCCGCGTGGGCGCACAGCCCAGGGCAAGCTCACTTCGACCACGCGCGGAGTGGCAGCTGTCAGTTCCATGACGCTGACATGTCCGAGTGCTCGGTAAAAACCCTCATGCGTATCCTTTCCTATGTCCTCCCGGAGCATTTCCTTCCATCTTAAAAGGGACGGTGTATCACTTCTGAGTTTGGATGATTTGGTCCGCGCAGAGGACGGCACCACGGCACGTGGTAATTTACTGGCAGGAGCTGGCACATCGGCAAATCCTCCTTCCTCTGCTGCAGCCCAGCTGATGTTCACAATGACTGATCTCTGTTCCCAGTAATCAGAAGCAGCTGAGCATTTCCCCCCACTGTGTCTCACGGTGAAGAGCCTGCATCACAAATACAAGTGGGCTCTTGTGTGTAGGGGACGTGGTCCTGGCAGCCACTGTCTTTTCTTTCCCACCGAACAGCGATGCACCCCGAAACGGGAACCAGGACCTTCTCTGAAGCGGCGTCCCGAGATTGCATGCACCGGAACACGCTATTTCTTTGTGCAAAAACAGTACTCTCACGTTTTATTAACATTGAGAAAAAGGACCCCCAGTGGTAAGCAAAACAACTCTTTTTTGTTCTAGAAAACTCCATCAGAAGGTAAAGAGATATATTCATTGCATAGTGGAGTAACTTTGAGCAGCTCCCTAAGAGAGCAGTTTCCTTAGAGTATCTACATTATAAAATACATTTTTATTTTTCAGATAGAATATGCTGGCGGGTTTTTGAGAAAGCCTAAATAAGCTCAATAACACAACATTTGTTTTTGAAGACAATAAAACTCACCTTTCAAAAATGATGCAGGCCTGTCCAGCCGATGTGGCTCAGTGGTTGAGCGTGGACCCATGCACCAAGAGATCGCCAGTTCGATTCCCAGTCAGGGCACATGCCCAGGTTGTGGGCCCGATCCCCAGTGGGGGGCATGCAGGAGGCGGCCAGTTGATGTTCTCTCTCATCGATGTTTCTATCTCTCTCTCCCTCTCCCTTCCTCTCTCTCTAAAATCAATAAAGGGAAAAGAACTTTCACCAAAAATGATGCAGGTCTTTTCCAATTCATTGTCTGCAGACTTCTGCATCCCGTCTTTATTGAATGCCTACTGGGTGTGGGCAGTCATTCATGAGACACTTTCACAAGGTAGCCTCTGTTTACCCCTTTGAGTAGATGGAGAATAGGAACACAGAGAAGGGACTCAACCCCCCCCCCCACGGCCTCACAGTTACTCTGGGCAGCACTGGGATTCATGACCTGTCACCCTGCCTTTCCCAGGACAGATGGACGCCACCAGAGGCCACTGAAACTTAACTATAGATGAACTACAATGACATAAATTACATCAAATTAAATATAAACTTTAAATTCTGCCCCAATTCAAGTACTCGAGAGCTATCTGTGGCCAGTGACTGTCGGACTGAGCTACAGAGGAAACAGAAGCTTTGCCCGGGATTGACCGTCCTGGGCACCCCCGCTCTGGGCGCTCAGCCTCTCCCCAGCCTCCCGCGGGGAAACGGCTCCGCAAGGGGCCTCGCCCGTCCTGGCGCTGGGACCTCACTTTCTTGCCCTTTTGCTAGCTCTCTGGCTCCTTTATACGGATTGTTTTGGTCCAGATTTTCTAGGTCTCAGCAGGAGGATCGGCGGAGAGAAGCCGGGGCGCCTCCGCGGACCTCGGGAGCCTTCCTAGGCGCCAGTCCTCAGGCTCTGAAGTTGCGGGGAGCACACCAACCATGCCTGAAATTTAAAATAAATGCTTAGAAACCTCCTCTGGCGGTTGGCATATTAGCCCCATGTCACGCTTCCAGAAAAGCCCGTCACAGCCAGTGCACTTGCTTCCTGGCCTGGCACACAGGCGTCTGCGTGGACAGCGGCGGGTCCGTGGTGCCGTGCGCGCTCCCAGAGCCCCGCAGCCGGCCCTTCAGGCTTCCCCGCGGGGGTCCGCCCTGAGCCCACAGCCAGGGCACAGCCATCGCCTCCCCTCAGCGCGGTCGGAGTGCCCCCGCAGCTCCCGGGCCTGGTCGCTAAGTGCACCACCCTGAGCCACCGAGGGGGCGCATCGGTGACTGCGGACCGCACTTGTCAGGACGATGCCATTCTCGGTGCCGCCCTGTTCAGGGTTCCAGAAACCAGGGCAAAGGTGTATCCAAGCAGCCTGGGAGAACGCCCGCTCCCCACATCTCTGCTGCAGGGGGCCTGGCTCCCCAGGGCGTGTTCCCGGGTCTCCCCTCAAAGCAGCAGCCCCGGGCCCTCCTTTCTCCACCCTGAAGGCCAAGAGCCGCGTGGGAGGCAGACCCTCTCCCTCCCCCCATCACTCCGCCCTTTTTCTCCCGGATGCCAATCGCCTCGATTTTAAAAACCCTCAGCACTTGCATGGACACAGAACAAAATCTCTCACCCTGTCAGTGAGTGGGATAGACCAGGGTCTCGTGAAGAGGAGGGAAAGGGTGTTTTCTGTGTGATCGGCATGCCAACCTTGTGTCCAGGTTACCCAGTCACCGCGGGACCCTCAGCGCCTTCAGATGCCTCAGTCAGAGGGGCACAGCTCTGGCTTTAGGTGCCTTCTGAGATCTTGTCACCTTTGTTCTGACAGCGCCCAGCAGGCTGCAGTTCCCTTCTGACTCTCATCACCCGCACCCGGCACAGACCCCGCAGGTCAGGTCATCCATCCTCCACCGTCCAGCTGCTCAGACACCGGCCACAAGCTCGCGGGGCGGGCCACCAGCTTCTGACCAAGCAACTACACATTCAGGGGTTCCAGTAACCCCATCAGGCTGGGTCATTTCCTAGAACAATTCACAGAGCGCAGGGAAGTGGTCCACTTCAATTACAGTTTTATTGTAAAGTTTTATCGTCACAGCTCCATGTTCAGGAACAGCCAAATGAAGAGACCGAGACAGGTCTGGGGGCGTCTCAAACCCAGCTCCCCTGCCTCTCTCCCGGAACCCCGGCACCCTCACCCTCGGCGATAAACAGCAGTGGGCTTATCAACCCAGAAACTCCCCTGAAGCTCAGTGTCCAAAGTTTTATTGGGGTTTTATTAAGTACACACGGTGGATGAAATCACGGGCTGCGTGACACTCAGCCTCCAGCTCCCGCCCCTCCCTGGAGGGCAGGCCTGCTCCGAGGTCATCTTTCCAGTTACATGGCTGTTCTTCCTGGAGACCAGCTCTCCGTCCCCGAGCCATCTGGGGACCCACCGCGATTCACTGTATGAGCAGAGAGTCAGGCGTGATCCAAGCGGCCCGTGGAGAGCAGAGATTCCTCTGTCACTAAGGACATTCCAGGGGTTTCAGAAGCTCCGTGCCAGGAGCCTGGAACAGGATTCTTTTATTACGTGACACCTTGTTAGCGTCTCCAAGGCTGCGGGATGAGACTCTTACTCAGCGGCAGAGGCATCTGAGAGCCGTGTTTAATTACCCAAGAATAAACACCTTCTCCTCCAGATCGTCCAGAATGCTGTGCTCCCTTTCCGCCAGGGCAGCCAACAGCAGCCGCTGGCCTTGCTGTGGGCGGACGAAGTAGAAGGGAGTCACACTTCAGAGACGCGTTTTAAACGCCTGCTCCTGGAACTGATTTCCACCAGAAGCGAACATTTCACGCGTGCACACCAGAAGCGAATGGTTAGAAGGAACAAAATGTAGCGTCGGGTTTGCAAAACCCTCCTTGTCGGGCTTGAGCGCAAATGCAAACTCCAGAGTCAAAACCAATTTGCGATATGAAACAGCTGGTTTGGCCCAGAGTGTGCGGTGAGGCTTGAGGAACCAGAAAACCCTCTGAGAGAATTGTGGGGTAGGGGGAGGAGCTCGTTGTCTGGACCCCGACTCTAGCCAGAGAAGTGCTAGGAAACCCGGGGCCAGTCCCAGCCCCGAGCCTGAAGGATCTGGCAGGAGACCCCAGCAGGGGTGAACGCAGAGAGGTCGCCATGAAGTTATCAGGGGACCTTTTTGGGACAGTGACATTTCCAAATGCTCCAAGTTTTGAGGCATGTTGATATGTTTTCAGTTTCCAGTGCAGGCATGACTGAGAGAAAGTGAAATGTTTTTTATGAACAGCGGAGCCTGAGGCTGCGGTCTCTGCATCTCACGCACAGCGAGATTCGGAGTTTAAACTGCCACGCGGAGTTGATGTCGAACAACAATGAAAAAAAAAAGACTTGGACTTATTCTTGCTTTACACCAAAGAGTGCCGTGAATTGTTTATTTCCTGAGCACAGAGAACGCACAGCATCTTTGGCATTAGATCCCACCAGTGGGGCTGTCTGCGTGGATTCCACTTTGAGCGTTTGTGAGTATGTGTGTGTTTGTCCAACGCCTGGCAAGCGCCGTGACCATTAAACGAACAAACGAGACAGAATGTAGCACACCCTGCTTTGCTCAGTGAGTGAAAGGCTCGACTCTGGGCTGGGAGACAAAGCTGAAAGTTGACCTTCCACGGTGGACACCGAATGCTGGGCTGACGAATGCACGAACAAGACATTTCTAACTCAAAACACTGAAGCAATCATTCTATAGCTGTGATGAGACTTCAGAAAGGCTTCCGTCATACAAAGACTGGCCAAGGAGAGAATGGGTGCTTCTGGGAAACTGGGGGTTCAGGCGGGGACCAGGCACTGAGAACACTGACGGAATGGGGTCGGTCTGCAGGAGCACGGGGACACTGTGACAGGCCAGGCTTGCCGTGGCCAGAGACTGACTCTGAGAACCAGGCCTGAAGCAGACCAGACCATGCAGGCCTGAGAGAGCAAGATAAGGTGTTTGGATGTTTGCTGTTTGGAGAATGGCACTTCAAAGGAAATGCCAGCAAGCCCTGGGCTCAGCAGGGTCAGGGATCTGAGCTCCAGCTCCAGGCAGGGCGATGAGGCACCTCAGAAGAAGCAAACAGAAACGCTCTACATTGCAAAATAACCTATTTTAAGCCTGAGGATCTTCTCAGATTAAGTTAAAATATTTGCTCACAATTTATAATCATCAATCTCCAGAGAAGGAATCCAGACTCAGGGAATGCCAGCAGAAACCACAACGGAAGACTCTAGAAATTAGAATGATCAGATATAGAATACAAATGTGTGAAAGGTTTGAAGAGATAAAACACAGAACTTAATCATTATAGCAGGAAAGGCTAAAAACTTACCAGAGAGATTTGGAAAAAAGACCCAGTGAAACATTTAGAAATGAAAATGTAGTTTTGAAATTAAAATTTTAATGCATAGGCTAAATAAAAGATTGAGCTGAGATTAAGAGAGAATTAGTTAACTGAAACATAAGTCTGAGGAAACTTAACAGAATCTAGCACAAGGATAAGATTTGCTATACAAACAATATTACAGACACAGAGGATAGAATAGAATGTCGAAGATACATCTTATCCAAGTCCCAGAAGGAGGGAATAGAAAGAAAGGAGAGAAACCATTTGGGAGAATTTCTTAAAATAGTTGAATGCACTGTCTGCAGAAACAAGAAGCATAACATGCACCCAATAAAAATAAATTTTAAAAAAGAAACATATACCTAGATATTCTGCAATGAGGTTGTAGAATCCCATCGTCCAAGAGACAAAATTGAGAGCAGCTGAAGAGGAAGACGGAGCACTGCCCGCCAGCAGTAATGCTGACAGACGGATGTATTCACTTCTCCACAGCGAAATGGAAACCAAACGACGGTGGCGTTACATTTGCTAGAAAATGATCGTCAACCTGGCATTGAGAGCCCACCAAAAGAGTCCTTCAGAAGGAAGGCAGCATAGATCCATGTTCACTTAAATAAGAACAGGACTATTGCCATCAGTAGATGAGATCGTCATTAAAAGAACGTTTAAAGAAATCATCTCAGTAAGAAGAGAAATTATCGCAGAATAAACGTCTAGGACGCTTAAAGAAATGACACTCAAAGGGACATGTAGGAAAATGAAAACAAACATTATCAGTGTTAAATAATAAAGACGTCGTACGTGAAGCTGAGATACTGGAACTCTGTGGCATGTGGAAAGGAGACCTGAGTGCGTCTTTTGTGTTCGGAAGTCCAAGTCCTGATAAAGAGACAGCTGAGGCATCAATGTGCTTCAGGGTCTGTCAACTCTGCGTGGTGACATTACAAGGCTAATCACTAAAAGAGGACAACAGATCAGTAACTTCCAAATAATTATACTGGGCAAGTGTGAAATAAAACAAAATATGCTAAACTCAATGTACTCTTCACATCCCCCTCCCCCCAAAAAAAGCAAGAAAAGAAACTTAAAAGAAATAGAAAAAAAAAGGAAATGAATAGTCACATGATGACATGTCAAACTGTATCAGTAATGACAATGGATATAAAATGACTGAACCTGCTATTCAAAAAGCTCAAACCAAACATTTTTAAAGTTTAAAATATTTGTAGAAGAGACACACCTAAAACAGAAGAATGCCAGAAAGATGGAAAGGAAAAGATTGAAAATATATAAACCAGTAAAATAAGCAATAAAAGGCTGGCTATTAAATAAAAAACAATAGTCTTTAAGTTTTCAAGCATTATTAGGGATAAAGACAATCATTTAAAAATAACAATTCACCAGAAAGAAAAATATTTAACTTGTATGTAACTAATAAAATAACCTCAAAACACATAAAGCAAAAAAAAAAAAAAGATAAAACTATCCCAATAGAAAACAAGATATCCATAACTGTAGTGGGAAATGTTAATATACTTCTCTCAAATATTAATGCATAAAATGATATAAAAATTAGTAAAATTTAGATATGAAGTTATATAAATAGCTACTAATAAGCTTGAACTCATGAAAATCTATAGAATCTGCACTATCAAACTAGAGAATGCACATTATTAAAAAGAATACACAGAACATTTACAAAGAATGATTATCATAAAACAAGTCTCAACAAATTGAAAAAAATGTAGAGGGTCATAACCAAATTTTTCATTTAAAAAAACAGATTAGGAAACAATAGAAAATATCAGAGCACATCAACCTGAATGCATGTCTGTGTATATGTGTGTGTAGTGAGTCTCAATACAAAACGTATTTCTTACATAGCCGCAGTAAAAAAATTCAAAAACCACTATCCTAAGAAATTCTTGTACATATGCATTTAGAGAAATGTACAAATATACTCAGAGCAGCATCTTCCCTTATTATCCATAACTGGAAACAACCAAATACATAAATTGTTCTATATTCATTAGCAGCCATGAGAATGAGCCACGTACCTGTGCCCAGCAACACGGATGAATCACAAAAATAATTCTGAATGGGAAAAAAAAACAACAAGACTCAGTACATATCAAGCTCAAAAACAAGCCAAGTTAAATAACACTTCTTAGTGATATATGGTATGTAAATGTATTAAAACTAAATATCAAGGAAATGATCAACTGATTCCAGGTTAGCAGCTATTGGTGAGGAGAAGATTTAATAACAGGATCTGGGGAAACAGACTGAACAATGTATAAATTTTGAGAACGTAATTGAAACATAATTCACAAATGATACAATTTATCTGTTCAAGGTTTACAATTCAGTGGTCTGTGGTATGTTCACAGATACATGTAACCTTTACCACAGATCACTTTTATCGCCTAAAGAGAAACTCATTTCCCTTAGCAAGCACCTCATCTCCCCTGCCAAAACCCAATCCCTCAGTGCCCCCATAGTAGGTTTGGAATGGGGAAGCACACATATCCCAGCTTTGCTCTTCTTGCCTATTATGATGAAGATTTCAGGTTTGTTAAGGTTTTTCTGTCCCTTACATAGTGTAGAATCAGTTTGTAGATTTCTACAAAGACCTCACCTGGGATTCTGACAGGGACAGTGTTTAATCTGCAGATCCCCATGGAATGCATGTCATTTTAACAGCATTAAGTTTTCCAATTCCTGAACAAAGGGTTTTTTCCTAATTATTTAAATATTCTTGACATTTTAAAAACAATATTTTAGCATTTTCAGAGTATAAGTTTTGTTCATTGCCGATACGTAGAGATGAATTTTATTTTTATACCTAGATCTTGTATCCTTTAACCTCGCTGAATTCATGTATTAGTTCTAGTAGTTTCTAGTGTGTTTCTTAGAATTTTATATGTGCACGATGATGTCACCTGTGATTAGAGGTAGCTCTACTTCTTCCTTTCCACTGTTCCCGTGAGTGCCCTTGGGCCTGAACTTCTCCACCTCATGGCAAAGTCGGTTCCTTTTGGAAGAGATTAGAGCCTAGGACTGAATAAGGGGTGCATTCTAAGAAGAAAGAGGAAACTTTTGGAGGTGATGGTCAATATGTGCATTGTGATGCTGGTTTAATGTACACATGTGTCAAAACTTAGCAAATATGTGTGGTCTACTGTAGGTCAATTATACCCCAATAAAATGGTCAAAATGGGAACGTAACATGGGGGAGATATTTCCAATATAATAAACAGTTAATATAGGAAAAGCTCCTATTACCAAGTAAAGAAAGAAAGAAGACACTATAACAAACATGAATTCAGTCACAGACTCAGGCATTTTCCATCAGTATAGACAGGAATCCTGGATGCAGAAGGGCAGGGTAAGGGCAGAGAGCCTGAAAGAGAGCTTGGCATTCACTGCACACTCCATGGATGTTTGTTGAGTAAATATTTGTTAACTACATCACCCCTGGAGAGTTATATTTATACTCATAATTTCCTTACGGTCAGTTTCTCAGTAACATGAGCACTCTCCCCAAACCGTCACCATAAATACCATTTGTCACCACAGAAAGTCATATTGCATTAGAATCAAGAGTCACTCAACAAGTCCGACTGGTGTGGCTCAGTGGTTGAGCGTCGACCCATGCACCAAAAGGTCACTGGTTCGATTCTCGGTCAGGGCACATGCCCAGGTTATGGGCCCGATCCCCAGTGGGGGGCATGCAGGAGGCGGCCAGTCAATGTTCTCTCTCATCGATGTTTCTATCTCTCTCTCCCTCTCTCTTCCTTTTGCTGTAAAATCAATAAAGGAAAAAAAAAATTTTTTTTTTTTAAAAAGCGTCACTCAACAAAGTTCCTTTCATTGCCTTAGATGTAATAATGAGGCATGCTGACCTATTAATTCCATAGAAATAGTGGTAGCAATGGCATTTATTTCCTTATTTTTTATCTGAAAATCTCAAAATGCAGGTGATATGCATGCTTCCTGTAGTTGCGTTGTAAAGAGGATGTCGTACGTAGGGATAGATTTTAAAAGAAATTGCATCAGTTAATGATATTCCACAATCCGGTTCCTACTGGATGCTTCAGAGTGCACATGCTGCCCTGTCCTCAGACAGATTTCCCTCCCTTTCTCCTGCCTGGGTCCCATTATAATCACAGCCACGTCCCTTCAGGAACAACATGTACGCTATGCACACTGTACGTAGGGCAGCAATGCTCGTGTCCACCCTTTCATTTTACCGATATGAAAAGTGATTGTCAGAGAGATTAAATCACTTGCCTGGAGTGTCCAACAAGCAGGGCGTTTCTGTCAGACTTTCCAGACCGGAGTCAGGCTGCCTCTCTCTGCGGTCCATGCTTTGTCTGCATTTTCCCAGTTCAGGTCACCTTTCCCTCACTGCCTTCAAAGCTCGCTCGAACCCAGTGCTCCATTCCCACCACACACCCTCTCTGACAGCCTAAGCATGCCCTACCAACTCCTCCTCTGGGACGAAGAAAGGAGGGACAGCAGAGAAGGGTGGAGAGCTGAGAATCAGAAATAAAACCACTAAAAAGCAGGAGCTGAGGGGTGGGGAGATAAAGAGGCAAACTTGAAACAAGAAACGCAATTCTTTTCCATCCCTCTTTCAAAATCATGCAGCCTAGTCTCACTTTTGAGAGCAGATGAAGAACATGAGCAAGCTGGGAGAGGAAAGGGGTGGAGTGGAAGATTCTCCCTCACCCGCAAATGGCATGAGTGCCTGCCGAGGCCAGAACCCGGGCTGGCAGGGCAGGGTGGAGGTCGGCAGCCTTGGATATCCTGCTTCCTTGGCCCATTTCATTAATTCAGCTAAAAATAGTTCACTATCAGCCCACTCTGCCTCCAAGACACGGTCTCCAGCTATGAGCACCTGATTCGGAAGGGATGAAATGCACACTCAGCTTCAAAGCAGAACCCAACAGGAGGCCAGCAGGTGGGAGAAAGTGTTCGTGCCTGTGGCTGCATTTAGGTGGCAACCACTTGAGGAAAAGAACTGTCTTGAAAGTCTTTTTATTTCCTGGCCCTCCGGAGGGGCCAGGACAACTTCATGGGCATCACGGGAATGATTTGTATCCTGATTGGGGTGGTGGTGACACAGGCAAATCCATTTGTCGAATCATCAAATTATACACTTAAGATACTGACATTTTATTACAGAGACATTGCACCTCTATATGCAACGCAACAAAACAATGTAACAAATTTTGTTACATTTTGTTACAATGTAACAATGTAGCGAGGGGGGGAGGGAAAAGAAAAGTCTAGAAAAGAAATGAAATGAAAGAAAAATCCTTCCACTCCTGTAAACACAGCTCTGCCTGGTCCAAAGTCCTGGCTCCGTGGACAATGCTTCCACCAGGGAGCTCCCTGTGGCATTCGCAGCTCTAAAGCCACCTGGGCACTTCGGGCAAATGCTCGGGTTGCCCACGGGCCAGCAGGCGAAGAAAGGAGTTGCCCCATGTGAAGATGAGGTTGCTGCTACAAATGGGGACGGGAGGAGGAGGTCTGGAGTGCAGGGGATTCGGTGTTTCTGTGCCCAGCGTTGATGGCAAACAAGAAATTACAGCCAGTCTCACCTTTAGAGAAAGTGAGTGGAGGAGCGGAGACACCTGGGTGGTGGGACGCTCACATGTCCATCTGAGGGGCAGTCAAAAAGGCATTGAAGAGCCTCTGGGTTTCCGAATGAGATTAGCTGACACTCACCTCCTTGTCAATGGATGCAGTGACGGACAGAGTGAGGAGCCTGTTGTAGGCCTGGACTGAAGGTCTCCTCCACACTCACTGGTTCCCTTACACACCCCACCCCTTCTCCAGGCTGGTACATACTAACTGTGACCTGCTCACGTACTGTGCAGAACGGGTCCCCTATAACCGGAGACTGCTGTGGAGAATATCATTAAGGTTGCCTCATTCATTTAAACTAGCCAGAAGATGCCATCTCTCTCGGCCTGCCGAAAGTCGGTGCAATGCAATGCACTACAAGCACACGCTGGTAGGAGTGAGGGGGAGCATCACAAGGGAGCAAATGCTCCAGATCTCTGGTTGCTGCCCAATTTATTTGCAAAGTGGTTCCCCAGGTTACATGTTAATTTAGGTAATTATTTCCTTGAGATGGTGCCTTTGCTGACCATACAGCCAAGCCCTGTCTCTCGTTTTTTACAGCAAAGAGACATCAAAGATAAAAAAAATAACAAATCTGCCCTGGCCGGTTTGGCTCAGCAGTTAGAGCGTTGGCCTGTGGTCCAGAGAGACCCAGGTTTGGTTCCTGCTAAGGGCACATACCTCGGCTGCAGTTTGTCCCTGGCCCCTGGTTGGGTCACGCTGGAGGCAGTCACTCGATGTGTCCCTTTCACATCGATGTTTCTCTCTCTCTCTCTCTTCCTCTCTCTTCCTCCCACTCTATCTGAACAAAAAATGGAAAAATGTCCTTGGGTGAGGATAAAAAAATAAAAAACAAACAAACAAAAAAAACAAATCCATTCTTGCCTGGGCTGCCATGCCCATTATCCTCTTGGGGTGGTCTTCCAACCCATTGACATGCAAACCTAATCTATTCACATGCAAAAAAAAAAAAAAAAACAGTCAGTTCCAGATGGGCAGTCTTCCTGCCCTCCAGGCAAACCTGTCTGTCCACACACACTTTGATCCTAGGCTGGCCAAGTGGTGAGAATGCACATCACAGGGTTACATTTTGTTCATCCACCAAACCCCATCCCCACAAGAAGGATTAGACCATATCAGAGTTCTCAAGTACTAAACATTAAGTCATCTCTGTACATTCACTTGCTCCCACAAAAAGTTTAGAATAAAACAGGGGTAGAGGGAGGGACATCTTTGTCCAGTTCCTTCCTGGCCCACATTTCTGTTCTGTCCCTGCTCTGTGCTGTCCAATTCCTCATTCCTGTTCACTGGGGGCCCGTGTGTTCTTCCACGCCAACAGTTCTCACTGTGTTCACACTCAATTAGAATGACATCCAAGGTCTGAGTTTAAAGCATGGCTTACGTCCCCTCAAGGACTTTCCCAATCTCTCCCACATGTCAACTGGAGTGGCTTTGCCATGTGAATTTGTTATGCAGTCTCTTGAAGATCATTACCCAGTACTATTTTACAGTTTTGTCTTTTAAAATGCCATTTTATTTTCAGTAGAACTAAACTGTTTCTACTTATTTATTTTTTCATCTTTATTGTTGAAAGTATTACAGATGTCCCCCCTTTGCCCCCCTAAAAATGCCATTGTAGATGGTGATGAGCTAAAGTTATGGCACTCACAAGCTACGGCACTTGCTAAGTGCTACCACTGGTTCCAAACTACGTGATATTTTTCACACACAAAAAGTCATAGATTAAGAGTCTATGGAGCACAGATATCATTCCTGATTATTTCCTAATGGCTATAGGTATGTTCTCTAGGGCTCTGTTTCTGGTTTTGTAATGCTGAAATATTCATGTGCATTTCATGCTATCCACCTTTTAACAAAATTTACAACAGGCTACCAAACTCGATTTTTAAAAAATGAAGATCTCTAAAGCCAGGTAGGTTCACTGAAACAAATTTCCCCAAGTGAGAACTCCAGGCAACAGGAAGATAAAGCCTGGGCTGTAGGAGCTTCCCTTTCATGTCGCTTCGTTGGGTGAATAATTCCAGAGAGCATTTGATAAAGTGTTCCACAGCTTCTCTGCTGCGGGAGGTAAAAGCCTGTGTCTGAGTAACAACAAAAGGTTCGTCTGAGTGGAAAATGAAAGGAAATTATTGTACAAAAAAAGTTTAAAAAAAGGAAAGAAGGAAGAGAAGGAGGGAGGGAGGGAAGAAGGAAGGAAGGAAGGAAAGAGGAAGGAAGAGAGGAAGGGAGGGAGGGAGGAGGGAGGGAGGAAGGAAGGAAAGAGGAAGGAAGAGAGGAAGGGAGGGAGGGAGGAGGGAGGGAGGAAGGAAGGAAGGAAGGAAGGGAAAGAAACTGTACTGCGTGTGGAGAAGAAGCAGTAAAGGTAGACAATAGGCTGCTTCTTACTTTATAAACTATTGTAATAAAAACATGAGAAGAAATTGGTATGACAACACCTAATAGTCATAGCCTCTAGACTCAGAACACCTTGTCAAAACAGAACAGCGCCCATAAGACATGTTCCAGAAAGAATGAGACATGTCCACACTGTTTTCTGAATAATTTCTTTTCTTGCTAAAGAAACTGAAAAACGAATGAGAAAAGTTTTCCACCGCCCCCCTCCCCCAAGGCCTTCTCTCCATCTTTGTTTATATCACCCAAGAAAAAGAATCGTACGTGGATTATTTATCCCTGCTTTCTTTTCTGGTCACATCGTACTATCCACAAGAATGTCATGGACACATCGCCCCCAGGCTCTGGGCAATCTGACCTACTAAGTAGAGCAGAGTGGACTGGTTTCTCATTAAAAATCTCAGGGAAATAGAGAAATGTGTCTGTCTTATGCCAGTTTTCAGAAGAAAGAAGGCAACACAACTGCCTTCCTCCCATCTCATTATTAAAGCTGTGCTCTTCTGCTGTGGAGACTTTCTCACGCTGCCCTCACATCTCAGGTCCTTTGTGAGAAGCAGTGGGCTTTTCTGCCCACAGATCAGGTCCTTGCCTGCCTGCAATTGCATCCAGCCTTCCTGCAACAACCCTCCAGGTCTGGCTGGCAGTCCACTTCCAGATGGAAAGAAATTGTCCATTGTTATGGGAGTTAGAACAGGCAGGCGGTGGACAGACTTTGGTCCAGTGGGAACTGAACCCTTCCCCAGTCGGGCCTCTGATGAGAACCCTTCCTGGCTGACATCTTTTTAAAAAAAATTTTTTTTTCTTTATTGATATTACAGAGAGAAATGAATAGAGAGGGAGAGGGAGGTAGAAACATCGATGAGAGAGAACATCAACTGGCCGCCTCCTGCATGCCCCCCACTGGGGATCGGGCCCACAACCTGGGCATGTGCCCTGACTGGGAATTGAACCGGCAACCTCTTTGTCATGGGTCGACGCTCAACCTCTGAGCCACACCAGCCAGGCCTGACATCTCGATTGCAGCTTTGTGAGACCCTACAAAGAAACCCATCTAAGTAGTGCCCAGATTCCTGACCCACACACTTTGCTATCATAAATGCATGTTGTTTTAAGCTGCTCGTTTGTGGCAATTGGTTGCATAGCATACATGACTGAAAGGTGGACTTACGGAACATTCAGCATAAGAGGGTCCTTTTCAACCCTCTCCCCACCTGACTGGTAAGGAACATGACACCCCAAGGCCTGGGGTAAGATCACCCAGATGGGGTGCTGTCCTTGGGTGGTCCATCACTGCTCATGGAATCTGCACCCCTGAATATCTCACTTTCCTATTTCTTAGCAACTTTCTCATTTTGCTGCAGTAATGTTCCAATTTTTTTTTTTTTTTTAAAAAGAGGACAATTTCCGAGTCCTTGTTCTTAGTTGAATTTCGATTAGAAATAGAACTCTATATGAAAATGGTTTTATCTTAAAACACTGAAACTATTACTTCGTTTTAAGGGGTCTGATGCCGATCAGAATTTCATTTCTTTAAAGAGGAACTTTTTGTTTTTCTTCTCTCTGGGAGTTTGCAGAAGCTTCTTTTTTTCTTTGATGGTCTGAAACGTCTTGAGGACCCTCGATGGGTCTTTCCTCATTCACTGCACTTAGGAGTCAGCATGCTCGTTCGGTCAGAACATTCATGTCCTTCAGCCCTGGGATCTTCCTCCAATTTCTTAAAGATATAACTCTGTTCTCGCAATTTTTTCCGTTCACTCTTTCTGGAAGTCCTATTGAATCGATTAGCGATATCTATCTTCGTTCCTCTTATGTTTTCTCTTTTCTTGTTTGGAAGATGATTTGATTTCCCATGCCTTCTATGAAACCTCTTTCAGACATTGTATTTTTACTTTGTTAAAGGTCTTTCGGTTTTTTGTCTTATTTTCACAACCTCTTGTACTTTATAGATAGAGATACCGTCTTCTGAATCTCTTTAAATTTCTTAATTACAGGGATTTTAATGTTTCCTTCTGAGTCTCTGTTGCTTTGCCGGTTGATAGTTCTGTGGTCTGTTTTGGATTGGGCTCATGTTTCTTGGAGTTGTTTGTTTGTTTGGCTCCTACTTATACACCAACCAGTGTTCAGTGGCTCGTTTCAAGTTCAGTCAGGAGGCCAGGTGAGCGGTGTGGCTTCCCGGCTGCTGTGTCCACTCACCTGTTTTTCACCAGTCTCACTGAGAGTTCTTGCTGGTGCTCTGGGCAGGGTGGGGCATGACAGGGCAAACAGACGGGCAGGCTTTCCTTTGGATAATCAGAAGAGGAGTTGGCGTCCAGACAAAGGCTCTCTACATGCCAAAATAAGACAGACACAGATACACACGCCCAGACCACAAGGCATCGTCTTCCCAGAGTGCCTTAGCACAGCTCGTTTTTTAAAACAGAGCCTGCTGTTCTTTGCTGGGGATTGGCACCCTATCCAACTGTATTGTTACCAGTGAAAAAGAAATACAGGTTCAAATAAGTAGTTGCTTTTGCTACTTTAATGTAAAGGTATGCAGTATAGTAAAAGTAAACTAATATACAAGTCATTGAAGAAAACAACTTTTAAAAAGCAATGTGGTCAGCAGAATTTTCACTGATACAACGCCTAAGGCAAGAGAAACAAAGGAAAAAATGAACACATGGTACTACATCAAACTAAAAAGCTTCTGCATGGCAAAAGAAACAAGCATCAAAATGGAAAGAGAACCCACTGTATGGGAGAGCATAATTGCCAACAATACATCAGATAAGGGGTTAATTTCCAAAATATATAAATTGCTCATACAACTCAACAAAAGGAAGACAAAGAACCCAATTAAAAAATGGGCAGAGGAACTAAATAGACACCTCTCCAAACAGGACATGCAAATTGCCAAGAGACATATGAAGAAATGCTCAATGTCATTGATCATCAGAGAGATGCAAATTAAAATGACTATGAGGTATCACCTCACACCTGCCAGAATGGCCGCCATCAACAAATCACCAAACAACTAGTGTTGGTGAGGATGTGGAGAGAAGGGGACTCTAGTACACTGCTGGTGGGAATGCAGACTGGTGCAGCCACTGTGGAAAACAGTATGGAGTTTCCTCAAAAAATTAAAAATGGAACTGCTGTTTGACCAGTGATCCCACTCCTAGGAATATATCTTAAGAAGTCTGAAACACCAATGAGAAAGAATACATGTACCCCTATGTTCACAGCAGCACTATTTACAATAGCTAAGATCTGGAAACAGCCCAAGTGTCCATCAGTAGATGAATGGATAAAAAAGCTGTGGTACATTTACACAATGGAACACTATGCAGCTGTAAGAAAGAAAGGTCTCTTATCCTTTGAGACGACATGGAGGGACCTGGAGAGTATTATGCTAAGCGAAATAAGCCAGTCAGAGAAAGACAAATACCACATGATCTCACTTATTTGTGGAATATAATGAACAAAATAAACTGATGAATGAAATAGACCCAGAGACATAGAAAGGAGTACGTACGGTTTAGACTGACAAACCTCAGAGGAGGGGGGCGGGGGGCAGGGAAGAGATAAACCAAGGAACTTATATGCATGTATGTATAACCATGGACATAGACAACAATGCTGGGGCGGGGGGGATTGGGAGGAGGGTGTCTGGGGGGAAAAAGGAAAAACATCTGTAACAAAAATAAATTAATAAAAATTGCAAAAAAATGCAATGTGATCAATTCAACATATGAAAAAAAGGGAGAACTTTTTGAAACAGAGCAAAAGAAACAGAAAACACAACAACATTTTAGAACTAGACTACATATGCGAGTTATCATAATGACTATCAGTGGGTTGAATTCATCTAGTACGATGAAACAATTTAAAGATGACAGTCTGGGTTTGGAACAGGCGTTGTGTGCACTGGTCATGTCTCCCTCGCCTGAACGCATTACTGGGATGGCTATCTTGTCTGACTGGGCCTCCTGCCCTTGCCTGAGGCTGTGAAATCGCAGGCGTGGAAGTCCACCCTCAGGCCAGGTCTCAGTGGGCATGCTACCCAGGAACCACTGGCACTGCCTGGTCACACACGGAGAACCTAAAGTGATGTCGAATACACGGCGGACAAAAAGAGGTGCTCGCTGGAATTAAGGACGAGCTAGCAGCTGGAGCGCCGGGACCAGTGGATGGCCGCACGGTAGCCCTGTGTGTCCGAAGACAGCTGGCTCGTGGCGGCTGACACTGCACTGTGGAGGCTTCAGGACACTGTCCAACCCTCGGCCCAGCAGCTCCGGACCTGGTGTCCACCACACAGACGGTAGCAGGCTGCAGGAGGCTGGCGCCCAGTGGCCTTGCAGATGCTCCCTTCTCTACCTCGGTCCCAGAGAAGAACCCACACAGCTTGCCCTCGGTACACACGGTCATCTGAACTCACCGACTTACGGCCATAATTTGGCCGGAAGGGATTGGGCCTTGCTGCAGGTCCTAAGTGTAATAATGCACCAGACGGATAACATTGTGACAAATCCATTAAAGGTCCAAGGACCTGCCCAAAGAGTGACATTCTCGGGGACACACTGGACAGAAGCCACCCGGGGAACTTCGTAAGTTACTAAGAAGGAGTTGCTGTCGCTACCCCAGGGCTAAACGAGGCCCAGCATCTGGCTGGTTGCTGTGGATCTTGGAGAATGCACACTTCACATCTGGGAATCTTGCTAACTCCCATCTAGGAGACGAGCCCAGAGAAAGCTATCGCAGAATGGAGACCGAACAAAACCAGGCCAGGCCTGAATTACAACAGGTGGAGCTTTCTTAACGCCTTTGGGCCCCTGGGACCCCCACTCAGATAGGACTTTGGAAGTGTCCGCCACCTGTACCCCTGCAGACCGGAGCTTATTGCAAAAGCCCAAGAGCACCTCCCAGGAGCCACCATTGGGATTTTGGACCACAAAATTCCCAGATGCTGCCCACCTGGTGTACACTATCTCAGAGACACTCTGAGCCTGCCCTTGAGCCTTCATTGAGACTGTCCCCATGATTGGAGGACATAAAATAATCTCGAAACCTGAGATACCCATGATGTCTTTGGTGCTGTCTGAGAAAGACCCTCACGGGGAAGGCAGCGCCCAGAAGGTTCCATAATGATGTGGAAATGGTTAACAGCACCCTGCTTCCGGGGGTGCAAGGAGAAGAACCTCAGAAACAGGGCGCCTCTCTCCACTCGGCCTGACTCGGAGCTGCAGCCCGAGCTGTCTCACTCTGTTGTCACGTGGACAGAGCCCTAGAAAGAGCCCTCACCGGGCCAACAGAGAGCCGCTGGGCGTGTGAACGGCAGTTCCAAGGTCGATGGACCACATCCTGTGCGGAAGGCTGCCACCTGACCCAAGGGAGAACCGATCAGCTGGTGCTGAACCGCCTGCTGTTTCCCCAGCAGCGAGGGAGCGACTGAGCAGTAGTAAAAGCCCTACGTCTGAGTTTTTACTAACTCATGAGAAGTGACCAGTGGCCTGGCCATACGGTCAGGGAGGAGGGCGATGGAAACCTGGCCTCTTAAAGAGGTGCCCACTTGGGGCCTGGCCCTGTGGGAATTTGAGAATGCATTAAGTTAGAACATGCCCATGCCCACCACAAGAACTCCCTTCCAGGTCTGGCAGGTGACTGGAATCCACAAGTAGATTTCCCATGCATGTGCCCGAGGTGGCATCTGTGTCCGTGGAATGAGTGGACATGGGCTGCCGCACTGCAGATGGGCCGAACCTAGACATAGTCCTCTTGCACCCGCTGAGGGACAAAATGCCTGTTAGCGTGCTGTCTGCCAACAGGAGACAGAGACTGCAGATGCTGTACGACAGATTCCCCGGGGCGAGGCCGTGAACATAGCTGGCAAGTCAGACTGACGCTGGTAGCCCTGGGTGGGGGGCGACAAATGGGTCCTGAGAGGACCCATTGACTCTAACCTGGGCTTTGCTCACCCCGTGGTGTTTGCAAATACTTAGAGTGTCACAAAAGAACCTGAAGAGAAGATACTGCTCAAATTTGGACAGCTGACCATCACTTCTTCAGATCAAGAAACTCACTTTTCAGGCAATAATGTCCAACAATGGGTAGAGAGAGAGCCTCCTCAGAGGAACAGTTTGACGGAGAATGGGGCAGGCGATTACAGCACTGCTTTGTAAAGCAGGGGGATGAAAGCATGAAGGGCTGGCTTACACACCTTCATGGGTGTGTACTCGCACTCTCCATGAGGAGTAAAGAAGTGTGACTGATGCCATTGTAATTAGCTAGTTATTATACTAGAAAGAAGCAAAGGGAGGCCAGACATTATAAGCACGTCACTTGGGCAGCTTCACCAGAAAGCTGCAATTTCACACTCCCCAGGGAACCATTGGCCCATTTCCTGCAGAATCACTGGGGGAAGGAGTCCAACAAAGGGGACTAGGGAAGGTAATTACCTGTCCATCAAGCCTGGGGAACCAAGAATTGGCCAGAATAGGTAGAGCCAATGCAAGCCCATGAAAATTTGGGAATACAGAGTCCCTTAAACAAAGGAATTGGCTCTCTTGGCTCGTGGGGCTCTCTTGTATCTGCTTCTTTGCATTCACCCATATGACCAGGGCCACGTGGACCTCACACACAATGGAGTAATGGGCTGCAGTTGGGAACACAAGCTAAGCTAGCCTGGTGCTGGACTGGAGTGTGCACATATGGCATGGACATTCTGGACACTGGCTCTGATTTTAGCCCTGCTAAAGGCAAAATGGGACATCTTCCTTGGCAGGCTGAGGGAAGTGAAACCTTGGACATCAAGGGGTTTGATTCCACAGAAATAAAGCTTTCTACCATATATCATCCTCCCATGCAAGGCTCAGAAAATTCTTTTTCTTGGGTTATCGCAAGAAATCCACTCCCATGAGCAACAGCTGGGGACGAGGACCTCTCCCCTCCATTAACATCCCCACTCAATAGATTCCTCTTGTTTTTCTCGTGGATCTGGGGAAGAAGTGATGAGGGAGATGCTGGTGTTCCTCCTCCCCCACGTCACCTCAGTTTTACCCCCTACTTGATGCAGTGGTCATAGGACCAGAGCTACAATTACAAGGGCTGGAGGCAGGAATAATTCCTAAGCAGAAGCTATCACCATGTTTTTAAGCTTTATGTCACATGCCAAAGGGCCTGACGGGGCAGGATGTACCTTTACCTCATCTGGCAAAACCGGGGCAACAGTGAATGCAGCTATATTGCTTGGCAGGGAAGACAGCCCACTAGCTCTGCACCTGTGTACCTTGTGTGAGTGGGAGTGGATGGAGGGGAAACACTTGCTAGGCTGGTGTTGCTGCCTGCAGTTTGGACCAGCACAGTGGGCAGACCTAACATGCCTTTCAAAGGTAGAAGCGTTTGGGAATAAATGGAGAGAAGGAAAAATAATAGCTGAGGGTTAAGTAATCAATAAGTGAGTTACGTAACAAGGGAAATCCCATATTACATTAACACCTGGAAAAAGGCCGAGCAAGAGATTCTGTTGTCTCTTGGCTCCAGTATACCAGATGTCTGAAAGGGTGGGGCCATGTGTTGCTGAGACCACTCCTGCTTTTGAAACCTGACCAAACCCAAGTGGCCTCACCTGGGAGACTTTCTCACAAGATATAGTGATGGACTGGATAGTTATTAATGACGGAATAAGGTCCTAGTCGAGCACTGCTATATTTTGACTTTTATTCACATGATCAAAATATATTTCTCCTGTATATTTGGTCTTTTTCCATGGTTCCTGGCTCACCGGTCCCAAAACCCTTGGAATTTCCTAAGTGTTGAGAGTGATAAAGGTGTCTTTCATTATGTTAATGAACTTTTGGAAAGCACCACAAAGTGGGACCTGTTTGCCAATGGAGCCAACCATATGATTAGAGGGTTGGAATTTTCAGTCCTCCTCCCCCACCTTCCAGAGAGGGGTTAGAGGTTGATTTGCTCAATCACTCCTATGTAATAAAGCCTTCTTAAAAAAACAAAAAGAACAAGGTTTGGAGAGCTTCCCCATTGGTGAATGTATGGAGATTTGGGGAGAGTATTGTTGTCTGAGAAAGAACCCTTCCCCATACTTTGCCTTATGCATCTCTTCATCTGGCTGTTCCTGGGGTATATCCTTTTATAATTAACTGGTGATGCAGTGAGTAAAATGCTTCTCTGAGTTCTGTGAGTCTCTCTAGCAAATTAATCTTGCCTGAAGAGGAGGTGTTGGGAACTCTGATTTATAGCCACTCAGTAGTATAGGCAACAACCCGGACTCGTGACTGGTGTCTGAAGGGTCCAGCCTTGCAAAAGTGAACCCTTAACCTGCAAATGCTGTCTCTGGGTAGGTAGTGTCAGAATTGAGTTCAATTGCAGGATACCCTACTGGTGTCTGAGAATTGTTTGGTGTTCTGTGAGAAGTCCCCACTCCCACCCTCAAACACACACGCACATGGACACTGGGTTGAGGAAGCTAATTTATTGTATAACCATGTAAGGGGAAGCAAAGGAAGCCTCTGTGTTGTTTTATTAGGTTTGAGGTTATCTTTTATTGATATACACATATATTCATGTACAATTTGATGAATTTTGACAACTACATACACCCATGAACCACCACACAATTGAAGACAGAAACCTTTCCACCATTCTGTAACTGAACCCAGGTTCAGCTGCCTGCTACAACAAAAGCCAGACTCGTGAGACCAGTGTTGATGAGAATGGAAAGAGGTTTATTTGAGTGACAGCATCTCAAGAAGATGATGGACTTTTCCCAGTCCTCAAAAACCCATTTCAACAATCTCAATGCAGGCGGGGGCTTTTATGAGGACGGAGAGGGAAAGAAGAAGAAAGCGATCAGAGGGAGCAGATGTGAAGCATCACTTCTCTTGAGAAGGGGGAGTATGGGAAAGGGAGGGGGACTGAGGGAGTACAAATCTGTAGACTTTTGGAGATTTTCATATACTCTCTAGAACATCCAGTTAGATAATAAAATATGTGTATATACATAGAATATAGTTGTTATTTATTTATCTGACAAAGCTTCCCATGTACTTTAAGCAGCTCAAAATTTCTCCTTAAACCATCAGGAAAGTTATCAAACACAATTGACTAAAAGATGATATACTCTTATGAAACAATATTAAATTATCTATTGGTCTAAAGTGACAATAAAAGGTATCAAACATAAATACAAGCTAGCAAAACTTTAGTTCTTTGGGTTAAGAAGATGGGATTTTAGTAATCAAGCACCTGATTAACACAATATAACACATAACTATTTAAATAATACATAAAATCTTTGCGTTCTAGGCAGATACAGAAAAAGCTTTTCCCCTATTAACAGACTGAAAAGGAACTACCAAACAAATTTTGTATTAGTTTGCTTTTCATATTTAGATTTATTTAATTGAATTTGTTATTCAGCTTGCCTATGTAATTTTCTTTCAAGGTCTTTCTTCACAAACCTTCTTACCTGTTCAGAAATAACCAAAATTAAAACAATTTATTTATTTATTTTTGTCTTCAACAAGTATTTTCATACTTTATACCTTTTATTACAAAACTATATAATTTCTTTCCAATTTAGTTAGAATTCTGGACTCTTAGAAATTTCGGTTTATTCTTATTGAAAACTAAAAGTAAGTAACTAACATTCTTTTGATTTATACTTTTTGTCATTGTTTTAATCCTCACCCAAGGATATTTTTCTATAGAGTGGAAGCAAGGGAGAGAGAGAGAGAGAGAGAGAGAGAGAGAGAGAGAGGAAGAGAGAGAAACATCAATGTGAAAGGGACACATAGATTGGTTGCCTCCCACATGTGCCCCCACCAGGGCTGGGGAATCAAAGTTGCAATCCGGATACGTGCCCTTGACCAGAATTTAACCCACGACCCTTTGGTCCTTGGGCCTATGCTCTAACTGCTAAGCCAAACCAGCCAGTACAGATTTATTTATTTATTTATTCATTTATTTTAAATATGGTTTTATTGATTTTTTTTAGAGAGAAAGGAAGGGAGAGAGAGATAGAAACATCAATGTGAGAGAGAAATATCGATCGGCTGCCTCCTGCACACCCCCTACTGGGGATCGAGCCCACAACCTGGGCGTGTGCCCTGACCAGGAAGTGAACTGGGACCTCTCAATCCATGGGACAATGTTTAATCCACTGAGCCACACCAGCCAGGCCAGATTTATATTTTTATGAGCACATTTTATAACTTCTAGAAACAAGTTTATTTTTTCTACTGGCAAACACACTTATTTTCAAGAGACATATTTCAAATAAAATGTAAGACCTATTCCCCCTCTGGTTTCTCTGCAGTGAGAAGCCAAGTGTAGGCAAACTCAGATCAGTTAACACTGTAGTATCCTGTTATTTCAAAATACCTAGATATGCAATCTCTTCGTCACTTAACCCAACAAAACTCCAAAATTTTAAGTTACCAAAGACTTTGGAAAACTACATTTAAGTATACATAATTATTACTGAAAAGTTTTATTAAAAATCCTCATTTTAGTTACATCTGCTTATTAGTTCTTAAACACTTTATGAGATTTTAAAGTAAATTGTTACTCAAGCCATTCTCTTGACAAATTTTGTAGCAGAGATAAGAGACATGAATTTATTCCAGCGGGGACCCCCCCCCCAGCCAGGACCTCTTTATAAGGCAAAACAAACTTATATTTTATGTTAATAACTCTAAAAGACATCAATTAAACTTAAATCCCCCATTTGGATTCTTGGTCATTATTGTATTCCTTTAGTGTGCTCAAAAGTCAGCTGTTTAATTATCTAATTCCTTGGCAACCTTTAAGGAGGCTGGAGAAGAGTCAAGCCGGGCAGATATTAGGCTGGGCAACCTTTGGCTACTTGAACTTAAAAGAGCTACATTTTTTCCTTTATGAGGAGGCAGGGAGTGGCCCTCTGCAGCTTCCACAGTCTGCCCAAGGGGGTGGTATTAATTCCCCTATTGTTTCCAGGATTATGGCAGCTCCCAGCCCTCCAGAAGGAGTTTTTGGGGGTGTTTAAAAGACTTATTTCCTCACTTTTTCCCCCTGAGTTTTACTGTGTGTAAGGAGAGATTTCAAAGTGCTTTCCCTCTGAACTATTAATTTAGATCCTTTCTGAGTACAAGCCGTATGATGTAACAACAGGAAAGCTTGCCCATAGAGATCTTATCCCATATACCAGACCTTTGGCAAAACAGTTTTAATTAGTCATTGGCTTATAGCTGCAAGTTAACTACTCAGCTAAAATGTGACCTAATGGCTCTCTGATGGAACAGACACCTAGCCGCTCATTTCGACACAGAAACAAAAACAGCATCTAAAGCAAAGGCAGAGTTTAAACAAATGAGTACTCTCCAACTAAATCCTCTAAAAGGAGAGGCTGGGATATTAACCTTAGACTCTCATCTCAAACTAATGGGCACTGCAAATTACCCTGACTGGTCCAAATGGGGCAAAACCCAAATGGCAGAGACAGAGGATTCCTGGCGTGAACAAAACAGGAAGAATCAGACCAAGTCCCCAGAATATAAGAAAGCAAGCAAAGAACAGCTGTAACCAATGTTTCATTTCAGACAGAGGAGATCTCTCATATGGGAGCTCTCAAACAGAAAATGATTCCTCCCACGGAGGAACTGGGATTAAAGTCACAGAATCTTGTCCCCTGCCAAACGGTACTGCAGATGATTCTGCCAAGTCCCAGATGGCTAAAAAGTGATAGAGGACTCCAGTGTGCACACCAATTCAACTCACCCAGTCTTGAAGTCTGTCAACTCTCAGAAGCCTGTTCCCTTTCACCAGTTAAGCATTTCAAGTGGTTATTGCCTTGATAAGGAGAGCAGGGGGACACCCCAAGATAAAGAACTCTCAGCAGCTGCTGGGAAATCCCTGCCATGTGGTCAGCCTGCCACAAGCAGCAGGGACCTCCCAGCCAGGACCTCTGGGCCTTACTGAGATCTACGTAAGCCAGGCAGAGTCACCAAAAACTGTAATCGAACTCAGGTTCAGATGCGGCCTACAACAAAAGCCAAACTCATGAGACAGGTGCTGGTGGAAAAGGAAAGAGGTTTATTCAAGTGCCAGCGTATTGAGAAGATGGGGGACTTTTCCCCCATCCTCAAAAACCCATCTCAACAATCTGAATATAGGCAGAGGCTTTTATGAGAATGGAGGGGGAAAGCAGAACAAAGAGATCAGGGGAGGGGAATGTGAAGTGTTGCTTCTCTTGGGAAAGGGGAGTATGAGAAAGGAAGGGGGCTGAGGGAGTGCGAATCTGCCCCTTCTGAGTTTCCTCCCCTGTTTCTGCATTCTCTCTCTTCAAATCGGAATTTGTAGATTTACTGTGGGCACTTGTGGATTCTCACAGCTGGTGCCAAGCAGCCCTTTCTCCCCCAAAACAGATTTCTCTATGCTGAGAGAAAAAAAAAAAAGTCTAGATAAGAAATGAAAACACAGAATTTTATTTACACTCTCTAAGAAAAAAACAGAAGCTTGGCTGCAACCTTGAGAAACGATAGAATATACATTCTTTATTGTTTAATTGAAATAGTAAGTCAAGGTCAATTCCTGCAGGTCAATATCCACCTCATATGGGCAGTTGTTCTGATCTCTATGACCAGACCTCAAGATTGCCTCCCATTGATCTTCGAAACATACAGTAAGTGCTCCTTTGTGTTTGGCTCTTTTGTTTTTGAGATCCATATACACTGTTTCACGTTCCAGTAGTTTCTTCTTTTTTTACTTGCTTAAGTAGTATTCCATTGCATGACTATACCAGTTTCTCTCTCTCTCTTTTTTTTTAATAATTTTTTTTGTTTATTGATTTTAGAGAGGAAGGGAGAGGGAGAGAGATAGAAATATTGATGAGAGAGAACATCAATTGGCCGCCTTCTGCATGCCCCCCACTGGGGATCGGGCCCACAACCTGGGCATGTGCCCTGATCTCGAATCGAATCAGCTATCTCTTGGTACAGGGTCGACGCTCAACCACTGAGCCACACCAGCCGGGCATATACCAGTTTCTCTATGCAATTTGGTTTTATGCTTTGTAAGGGCAAGTGTGTTCTGATTTTGCCTTTAATCATAGGCTTTCCTAGGGTTTCAATCAAAAGCTTAAGGTGTTTGTTCACTGCACTTGTAGACTAGATAGGACTCAAACCCCAAGCTCTGCTTCAGTTACAGCAAAGAAAATCCCCTCTGCCTTTCAGATAGTGCTTTCTGCTGCTCCCCATGGAGTTTTCCCATGTTCAATTCTGGGCTAAGTCAAGGATTTAGGGTGTTCGTATGCAGATTTGGGAGTTTGTCCATCCAATTCCTGTGACTGCCCATTTCCAGCTGTTCCGACACCCCCAGATTAGCCCTCCAACACTCCAAAACAGTAGACCACAGGTCTACTTGAGCTCTGGCAATGCGGGCAAGGCAGACTAGGGAATGCCCTCAGGGAAAAGGCCATACAAACATTGATCCCACCCAGTGTAGGTGGCTTGTTTCAAGGTTGAGATTATCTAGGCTTTTTTTCCTGCCTTCAAACAGTTGCTTTTTCTTTTCTTTTTTTTCTTTATTGATTTGACAGAGAGAGAGAGAGGAACATCAATGAGAGAGAACATCAATTGGCACCTTCTACAAGTCCCCTACTGGGGATTTGGCCCACAACCTGGGCATGTGCCCTGACCGGGAATCAAACTGGCGACCTCTTGGTGCATGGGTTGACACTCAACCACTGAGCCACACTAGCCTGGCAACTTTCTCTTTTTTCTCTAGGGTTTATTATTGCAATCTTCAAGATGATTAACTACCATTACTGGAAATGGAATTCTTTGGGAGTGATTTTTACCTGCTGAAAAGAAGTGTTGTATTTTATTTTATTTAAAAAAAATTTTCTTTATCCTCACCCAAGGACATTTTTGCATTCATCTTCAGATAGAACAAGAGGGAGAGAGGGAGGAAGAGAGAAAGAAACATCGATGTGAGAGAAACACACTGACTGGTTGCCATCCACACGACCCCAACCGGGGCAGGGACAAACTGCAACCGAGGTACGTGCCCTTAGCGGGAACCGAACCTGGGTCTCCCTGGACCGGAGGCCGATGCTCTAACCACTGAGCCAAACCGGCCAGGGCAAGAAGTGTTGTATTTTAAAGTCTCCAGCACGAAACTGCAGAAAATTTATAGAAACCACTTATAAGAAACAAAACATTGCAGACCTGATGATACACCACCCAAATCCCCATGTGAGGACACAGGGAGAAGTCCGTCTGCCTGCCAAGGAGAGAGGCCTTACCTTGACCATCTGTGCCCACACCGTGACCTCATACGTCCAGCCTCCAGATCTGTGAGGCAATGCCTTTCCGTTGTCTAAGCCCTCCAGTGTGCGGCACTTTGTCATGGCAGCTTGAGCTGTCTAACATGGTGGCAGACTTGTGGGGTGAAAAACTATTCACATGGGGCAGAAAGAGGAAGTGGTGATGAGAGAACTGTTATTTACAGTGGAATTGACCAAATAAATGTATTAAGGATAATGGCAGGATGATAGAACAAACCCTATAGTTTTCTATTGGAATGGGAGCTATAAGAGCAAATCCATCTTTTCAATAGATAGATGATAGGTAGATAGATTAGGTAGGTAGATAGGTAGGTTGCTAGGTAGATAGAGAGACAGAACTATATAAACATGTAAATGAGTACATGCACCTATTCCTCAGCTCTCGTGACACCTCAAGGTCAATGAGCACATCTGGAACCTGGACTGTGGTATCTAAACACCAGTCTCCACTAAGAGACGCCTGGAATCCTCGGAGAAATGCTTCCCATGCTAGGGCAGGGACAGGCAAGATGAGCTTGGAATATCTTATGTCAGAAAAGAGTGAGATAATCAAAGAATGATGAGTTTAACAAGGGCCAGCTTAAAGGGGCTCTCACTGACCGATTTAGGACAACTTGGTCACCAAAATAAATAATGATGATAGCAGACTATATAACCCATTGAGTAAATGAGGAAATCTTGTGTTGGTAGTGATAGAAATAAGTAAATAAAGAAATTGCCCGGCCGGTGTGGCTCAGTGGTTGAGCTTCGACCCATGCACCAAGAGGTTGCTGGTTTGATTCCCGGTCAGGGCACATGCCCAGGTTGTGGGCCTGATCCCCAGTGGGGGGCATGCAGGAGGCAGCCAACTGATGTTCTCTCTCATCGATGTTTCTGTCTCTCTCTCCCTCTCTCTTCCTCTCTCTCTAAAATCAATAAAGAAATGCCCTGGCTGGTTTGGCTCAGGGGTTAGAGCATCGGCCTGCGGTCCAGAGAGACCCGGGTTCGGTTCCAGCTAAGGGCGTGTACTTCGGTTGCGGTTTGTCCCCAGCCCTGGTTGGTCGTGCGGGTGGCAGCCACTCGATGTGTCACCTTCGCATCGATGTTTCTCTCTCTCTCTCTTCCTCTCTCTCCCTCCCACTCTATCTGAACAAAAAATGAAAGAGTGTCCTCGGGTGAGGATAAAAAAATAAATAAATAAAAATAAATAAATAAAAATAAAATCAATAAAGAAAAAAAATTTTTAAAGAAAAAAAAAGAAATTGGATGTTGAGGAACAGGATATTTCCATAGTTCCAAAGTACCTTCCCCCAAGATATTTATTAATTACAAGGGGACAAAGGGTTATTTATAGTGACAAAATATGGCAGCCACCAGCTTAATCAAGAGATGGTAGCCCTGGCCGGTTTGGCTCAGCGGTTAGAGCATCAGCCTGCGGACCAGAGAGTCCCAGGTTTGGTTCCCGCTAAGGGCACGTACCTCGGTTGCAGTTTGTCCCCGGCCCCAGTTGGGGTCATGTGGGTGGCAACCACTCGATGTGTCTCTCTCAAATTGATGTTTCTCTCTCTCTCTCCCTCCCTCTCTCCTTCCCGCTCTATCTGAAGATGAACGTAAAAATGTCCTCGGGTGAGGATAAAAAAAAAAAATTCTTAAGTCAGTTAAAAGTGATTGACTAGACAGCTGAAATGGCAGAAAGGGAAATCTAAGGTGTCGCAAAGAAACAGCATCCCGTCCTAGGGCTGGGGAATAACAGGAAAATATTGGAATTATTAAATTCTGGGGCCTCTGTTGGGGGGACCAGAAAGCAGGGGTTGGGGTGACTCCCTGGCTGGGCTCAGACCATCTGGAGATAAAATCACTACCAGGTCTAGCAAGGGCACTGCAGTCAGCTAGCACGTCCCTTGAGGCTGTCAATCAGAGTAACCACACGTGGCTACTCCAAGTGGCCTGGCCTTCCTCCCAGCATGGTGACCTTGTCCTTCTTATGCAGTAGCTCCAAGCTCCAAGAGAACCAGGTAGAAACAATGTCACCTTCACCCCTAACCTCAGGGCAGGGGCACAGGTGCCCCCTGGAAGGAGTGTCAAGGTCACCTTGCAGAAGAGCCTTTGCAAAGGAAAGGGGTTGTTGGAGACCATGTGGAAAACAGAGCCTGCCCGGGAAGCCAAGTTACCGGAGCTGTTCTGGAAAGACACACCGCACATCTCAAGTAACGAACGAGCTGTTGAAGCAGAAACACCCAGATACAACCGATATGCAAATACAAAATCGGGGTCCGGACGCATCCGGAGTTTCAGAACAGGTGGTTCGGAGCCAGTCTGCACATTCTTGAGCCCTTCTCCTTCGGGGGCAGGAGTCGTGCAGAGAACAGATTTAATGAGCAGCAGTTGAGAGAGCCTTGGAGTGTCTGAGGGGCCCCGCCTCTTTCACTGGGGGCTGCTGACGGGCTTCAGTGAGGTGGCACCCAAGTGTGAGACGTGGGGCACTTCCCCGAGTGGAGAGTGAGTCTTCCCCAGGGAAACCTGGGCGATGGGACAGACGGCTGTCTGGCAGCTGTGGGCTTGGAGGAAGATCCCACTGCCTCTGAGAAGTGCAGGTGGTGTTCTGGGGGGAGGGGGCACCATTCCCAAAGCTTAGAGATAATCCGGAGTTAGAATATTGACTGGCATTGTCAGCTGTGCATAGAAGAACCTACCAGAAGGGCCATGGACCCCCAAGATCAGGCCACGTAAAGTAAGTGGCAAGACAACCGGGGCTGGGTGGGCTGCGGCCGCCAAGGGACTGGTCACAAGGAGAGAAGTCAGACAGGCAGGCCTCCGAGGACCCGTGATTTCCACAGGGACCTGCAGGAGAAAGAACTCTCCAGTTAAGGGCCCGCTCAAGGTCACAGCAGTTAGTGACAGCACTTCAAGTGCCCACCAGGGCCAGAGAGCACCGAGCCAGGTGGACCCTACAGCTCACCTCGAACCTCCTCAGCCCTCCACCCACACCACCAGCCTGTGGGCAATGCCAGGCAGCTGTGCTGGGGGAGAAAAATGTGGAGGTGGCACCCTCCTGTGCACTGGCATCTGGGCCCTCCCGTCCACTGGCGCTCTGGACCCTCCCGTCCACTGGCACTCTGGGCCCTCCCGTCCACTGGCGCTCTGGGCCCTCCCGTCCACTGGCGCTCTGGACCCTCCCGTCCACTGGCGCTCTGGACCCTCCCGTCCACTGGCGCTCTGGGCCCTCCCGTCGCCAGACCCCTGCAGACTGCTGCCCAGGAGGGGGCGCTCTGAGCGCAGAGCGGGCCCTTGGAGGCCCAAGGGGGGAGAGCCTCGGGTCTCCCCACCAGGTCCCCCGCAGTGCCTGCTGAAGGGAAGACTGGCCACTTGTTTCCGCACAGACCTCTGGGGCTCTAACTCAGCAGGTCTGGCTGCGGTGGACTCAAGAATTTGCGTGTGGAAAGTTCCCAGACGAGGCTGGCGCTGTCGGGCATGGGCCCCACGGTGGGAGCCCCCGGTGGGAAAACACAGTGGTTAGAGTGTCGGGCACGCCCCGGCTGCCTCTCATGCCCAGCGATCATCATTCTCGTTCTAAACACGGGAGCGCACAGCTTTACACAGAGATGGAAGATGAACCAAAACCCAGCAGAAAGCACAGCCAGATGCGGCCCACAGCCCAGAAATGGGCTCCCTGCTCGCTGGGAGGAGGGCCTTGGAAGGTGCACAGGACAGCCCGGAGCTCCGGGTACGGGGCCAGGACAGGATTACGCCAAGTAATGACTGCCTGCTACCATGAGAATTCTTTCACTTGTAAATCAGTAATTACAGGCACACCGGGGAAATTAAGCCGAGAAAATTGGATCACATCTGTGTTGCTGCTGGAATCGCATGTGCCACAAATAGCAAATCAAAAATACCCCCCAAGGCCACCGACAAGCGGCACGCACGGCGCACTGCGCGGGGATGTCCCGTGCGGGGGGTTTCCGCGGCGTCCACTGCGGGCTGATATGAAACGTGAGAGTTATCACAGCTACGGCACCTTCGCTTTAATTGTTCTGTGTGTTTGTGTGTGTGTACGTGGGGAGCAGTCCCCAAGGAACGCATTGTCTATCTCCCCGGGAAAAGAAATGGCATTGAATAGAAAAACTGACAGTGACCCATGATGGACATCTAAACTCTAACTTTCAGGGTCAGCCCAGTCTCTCCAAAGCCAAGTGGAACTCCCAGTAAAGGGGCACCCTGTTTGTTTCTGCCTCGCCCCCCACAAAGTCCAAGGCCAACCTCAGAGTAACCATAGCTGAGAGCTGATGAGGAAGACGCCAACCGGCCAGGCTCGTCCTGGAGAGCCTCGGAGTCTGAGCGCGCCAGCCACCCACCCGCCACTCTGCCCCCGAGGTTCCCCTGTGAGTAACTGCTCGCCCACTCTGCCCGCCCCACGTCCCGCAAATACACCCTGCGATTGTCTCCTCAACAATCTGAGGCCATCTCCATCCTGTCCGCCCCCAAATCCTCACAGTCCTCTCCAAATCTTTCCAGATGAACTGCAACGTCCATGGTTGTTGAGTTCGATTTCCTGCCTTCACAGATTTTCTTCTGCCCCAAACATGTCGTCAGTGACCTGAAGCCTGACCCCTTCCCCCTTCACCCCACTGCTCCACCGGTGAACAGACACCAGGCCTCTGAGGACCCGCTGCGTGGACGGGACACACTGGCCAGTGCGGGTTCCCAGAGCAGCGCGCGGGCTTCCCCGGCTCATGTCAGCAGCTCCCACAGCTCCGAGTCTGGCCTTTTTTTCCCTCTCGGCCTCGTCTGCAGAGTCCAGCTGCTTTTTAAACGGTCTCTCATGCGTACAGAGTTGGCTTGGCCACTTCTGTGGGGCCCTGGTGGAACGGTCAGAATGTTCAGAAAGAAGGTGGCTGCCTGGCACTGGGTCCGGGTCAGCTGCCACCCCTAGCCAGGTTCAAATGTGGCCCCTTCGTGGGGAGCGAGGTTCAAGGAGGAGCGAAGCAGAAAAGCGTTTGCCCTGACACAGCCAAGGAGAGCGCAAGGTTTCAGACCCGAGTCCGGCCGGAAAGCAGCGGAAAAGCATCTTTGGAGTCTCTCCAAGCTTCCATTTTTGACTCTTAACTCTTATTTTCTTTCCATGAAGTGAAGGATAGATAATCACAAAACAAAGGAGGAAGGAAAAAATAAACATGTATGTTCCTTTGTAGTAAGCACTTAAATTATATTTTGACTTTTTTTTTTTATCCTCATCGGAGGATATTTTTCCATGCCCTTGTCCAGAATCGAACCTGAGACTCTTTGGTCCACGGGGCCGACGCTCCAACCGCTGAGCCAAACCAGCCAGGGCATATTTTGACTTTTTAATTACACTATAGTTAATATACAATATTATATTAGTTTCAGGTGTACAACATAGTGATGCAAATGTATACACCTTACGAAGCCATCACCATGCTAAATCTAGTATCCGTTTGTCACTGTACAAAGTTACCACATTATTAACCGTATTCCCGATGCTGCCCCTTATATCCCTATGACTTATCACTTTGTAACTAAAAGTTTGTATCTCTCAATCCCCTTCAGCTTTTCACTCTTCCTCGCTTCTGGCAATCATCCGTGTGTTCTGTTCCTCTGAGTCTGTTTCTGTTTTGTTGTTGTTGTTGCTCATTTGTCTTGTGTTTCAGATTCCACACGGAAGTGAAATCGTGCGGGGTTGGTGCTTGTTGACTGATTTCACTCGGCACACTCTCCTCTAGGTCAGGGGGTTTCCATAGGTGTGACCGCAGGCACACTGGTGCGCCACGAGACTTTTTAAAACACGCAGCGCTACCTGACTATTCAGTCCGGGCCACTGGCCTCTGTTCCCTTAGACTGTCAAGTAAAAAATGGAAACAGCCTACACAACAATAGGTCAGCAAAAAATATATATTTTGGTGTGCCGCAGAATTTTACCTATTTGTTTATGTGTGCCATGAGATGAAAAGGGTTGAAAATCACTGCTCTAGGTCTTCCTAGGGCGAAATTTCATTCTTTTCTTTTTTTTTCTGGCTGGATAATATTCTATTGAATTCTCTGTACCACATCTTCTGTATCTACTCATCCAGGGATGGACAAACAGGTTACTTCCATATCTTGGCTATTGTAAATAATACTGCAATGAACGTGGGTGTTCGTGTATCTTCACAAATTATTGTTTTGGGGTGGGGTTTTTCCTGATGAATGCCCATGAGTGGAATTGCTAGGTCATGTGGTAGTTTTATTTTTAATTTGTTGAGGAACCTCCATACTGTTTTCCACAGTGGTTGCACCGATTGACAATCCCACCAACAGTGCACGAGGGTCCCTTTTCTCCACATCCTCACCAACGCTGGCTATCTCATCTTTTCGATAGCAGCCATTCTAACAGCGGTGGAGGGACATCTCATTGTGGGTTTGATTTGCATTTCCCTGATGACGAACGATGTTGATTTTGAGCACCTTTTCATGTATCTGTTGGCCATCCACATGTTTTCTTTGGTAAATGTCTATTCAGGTCCTCAGCCCATCAGATTGTTGGGGTTTTTTTTTATGTTGAGTTGTATGAGTTCTTTATATATTTTGGATATTAACCCCTTATCTGATGTATCATTTGCAAATATCTTCTACCATTCAAGAGGTTGTCTTTTCTTTTCTTTTTTAATCCTTACCTGAGGACATGCCTTTATCAATTTTAGAGATAGAAGAAGGGACAGGGAGAGAGGGAGAGAGAAACATCGATGTGAGAGTGAAATGTTGATCAGTTGCCTCCTGCACATGCTCCAGTCAGGATCAAACTCACAACCTGGGTATGTGCCTGACCAGGAATTGAACCTGCAACCAACAGAGCCACACTGGCCAGGGCTGTATTTTCATTTTGTTAATGGTTTCCTTTGCTGTGTGAAACCATTTTAGTGTGATGAAGTCAAATTTGATTACTTTTGCTTTTGTCATCTTTGCCCAAAGAGACATATTCATTCATATATGTATGTATGTATATCGCTAAGACTAATGTCTAAGGGTTTACTGCCTGTGTTTTCTTCTAGGAGTTTTATGGTTTCAGATTTTACACTTAAGCCTTTAATCCATTTGAGTTTTTTTTTTTTTTTTACATGGTGTCAGAAAGTTGTCTGGTTTCTTCTTTCTTTCTTTCTTTCTTTCTTTCTTTCTTTCTTTCTTTCTTTCTTTTTACAAGCATCTGTCCAATTTTCCCAACACCATTTATTGAAGAGACAGTCTTTTCTCCATTGTATGCCCTCACCTCCTTTTTCATAGATTAATTAACCATAAAACTGTGAGTTTATTTCTGGGCTTTCTATACTGTTCCATTGATCTATGTATCTCTTTTTGTGACAGTATTATACTGTTTTGATCACTATAGCTTTGTAGTATAGTTTGAATCAGGGAGTGGGATACCTTTAATTTTGTTGTTCCTCAAAATTATTTTGGATAATGGGGTCCTTTGTAGTTCCATATAAATTTTAGGATTACTTGTTCTAGTGCTGTGGTATTTTGAAAGGGATTGTATGGAATCTGTAGAATGCTTTGGGTAGTATAGTTATTTTAACAATATTAATTCTTCCTATCCATGAGCACAGTATATGCTTCCATTTATTTATGTCATCATCAATATCTTACAGTTTTCAGAGTACAAGCTTTTCACCACATGGGTCAAATTTATTCCTAGGTATTTTATTCTTTTTTATGTAGTTATAAATGGGATTGTTTTCTTGATTTCTCTTTCTGATAGTTTATTGTTGGTGTATAGAAATGAAACAGATTTATGTATATTAATTTTGTATTCTACAATTTTACTGAATTCATTTATTAGTACTAATAGTTCTTTTGGTAGATCTTTAGGGTTTTCCATATATTAGTATAATGTCATCTGCAAATAATGACAGTTTTACTTCTTCCTTTCCAATTTTTAAGAATTTCTTTCTTTCTCTCTCTCTCTCTCTCTCTCTCTCTCTCTCTCTCTCTTTCTTTCTTTCTTTCTTTCTTTCTTTCTTTCTTTCTTTCTTTCTTTCTTTCTTTCTTTCTGTATCATTGCTGTGGCTAGGACTTCCAATACTATGTTGACTAAAAGTGGTGAAAGTGGGCATCCTTACCTTGCTCCTAATCTTAGAGAAAAAGCTTTTAGCTTTTCATTGTTGCGTATGATGTTAGCTCTTGGTTTGTCATATATGGCCTTTATTATGTTGACTTCATCAAGTGGTGTTATCATAAATGGATGTTACTTTTTGTCAAATGATTTTTCTGCATCTATTGAGATAATTGTATGATTTTTATCCTTTGTTTTGTTTATGTGGTGCATTATGCTGATTGATTTGTGGATATTGAACCATCCTTGCATACCAGGAATAAGTCCCACTTGATCATGCTGTATGATTCTTTTAAAGTATTGTTGAATTTGGTTTGCTAATATTTTGTTAAGAATCTTTGCACTTATGTTCATCAGAGGTATTGGCCTGTAATTTTCCTTTTCCTGTAATATTTTTGTCTAGTTTTGGTATCAGGGCAATGTTGGCCTTGTAAAATGATTTTGGAAGCATTTCTTCCTCTCCAACTTTTTTAAAATAGTTTGAGAGGATAGGTATTATTTATTCTTTAAAATTTTGGTTGAATTTTTATGTGAAGTCATCTGGTCCAGGAATTTAGTTTGTTGTAAGTTTTTTATTATTATTACCATTACTTTTCAATTTCATTACTAGTATATAGTCTATTCACGTTTTCTATTTCTCCTGATTCAGTCTTGGAAGATCTTATGTTTCTAGGAATTTATCCATTTCTTCTAGGTTGTCCAATTTGTTGAAGTATAATTTGTGTATTATTGTCTTATGACCCCTTGTATTTCTATGGTGTCAGCTGTTACTTCTGTTTTATTTCTGATATTATTTGTTTAGCCTCTCTTTCTCTCTCAGCTGAATCAATGAGTCTGAACAAAACTTTGTCAATTTTGTTTATGTTTTTGAAGAATCAGCTCTTAATTCCATTGATCTTTTCTATTGTTTTCTTAGTTTCTATTTTATTTATTTCTGCTCTGGTTGAATCATGTCCTTCCTTCTATTAACTTTGGGATTTGTTCTTTTTTTCTCTCTTTCTTTCTTTTTTTTTTTTTTAGTTCCTTTAGATGTAAAGTTTTATTTTTGTTTTAAGGACTTTGTGTGTGTGTGTGTGTGTGTGTGTGTGTGTGTGTGTGTGTGTGTTTCTTGAATTAGGCCTATACTGTTGTGACTTTCCTTCTTAAAATTGCTTATGCTGTGTCCTATAGATTTTGGAAGATTATGTTTCCATTTTCATTTGTCTCAAGGTATTTATTGACTACTTCTTTGATTTTTTCAGCCTCCACATGTTTGTGTGGTTTTCAGTTTTCTTCTTATAATTGAATTCTAGTTTCATACCACAGTGGTTAAAAATATATGTGCTTGATATGATTTCAATCTTTTTAAATTTATTGAGACTTGTTTTGTGGCCTAACATGTGATCTCTCTTGGAGAATATTGCATGTGCACTTGAGAAGAATGTGTATTTTGCTGTTTTTGAAGGGGATATTCTAGAAATGTCTATTAAGTTTATCTGGTCTAATGTGTTGTTTAAGGCCAATGTTTGCTTATTGGTTTTGTCTGGATAATCTATCCATTGATGTAAATAGGGTGTTAAAGTCTCCTACTATTATTACATTGCTCTTAATCTCTCCCTTAATGTTGATTAATATTTGCTTTATATGTATTTAGGTGCTCCTGTGTTGGGCGCACAGATGTCTACAAGTGTTATATCCAATTTTGGATCCATCCCTTTATCATTATGTAATGACCTTCTTTGTCTCTTATTACAATGTTTGCTTTAAAATCTATTTTGTGTGATATAAGTATAGCTATCTGAGCTTTATTTTTCTTTCCATTTGCATGAAATACCTTTTTCATTCCTTCATTTTCAGTCTATGTGTGTCTCTAAATCTGAAGTGTCTCTTGTAGGCAACATATATATGGTCTTGATTTTTACCCATTTAACCTCCTATGTCTTATGGCTGGAGCATTTAGTCCATTTACATTTAAGTTAATTATTGAGAGGTATGCAATAATTGCCATTTTGTTCATGGTTTTCTGGCTGTTTTTGTAGTTCTCTATTTTTTTTCTTCTCTTGCTCTCTTGTGATTTAATGACTTTCTTTATTGTTATGCTTTGACTCCTTTCTCTTTAATTTTTGTCCATCTATTACAGGATTTTGATTTGTGGTCACCATGAGATTAATATATAACAATGTATGCATGTAGTAGTCTCTTTTAAGTTGATGGTTGCTTATGTTCAAATGCATTATACATTTTTATCTTCCCCCAAACATTTCATGTTTTTTATGCCATCTTTGTGTGTACATATATATCCCTTAACTAATTAATGTGTATACAGATGATTTTATTACTTTTGTCTTTTAACCTTCGTGTTAGCTTTGTAAGTGGTTATCCACTACCTTTCCTATCTGTTTGCCTTTACCAGTGAAATTTCTTTCTTTTATATATTTTCTTATTTCTAGTTTTGGTCTTCTCTTTTCCACTTAAAGAAGTCTCTTTAACATTTCTTGTAATGCTGATTTGGTAGTGATGAATTCCTTTAGCTTTTGCTTCTCACAGAAACTCTTTATGACTCCCTCAATTTTTAATGATTACCTTGCCAGGTAGAGTATTCTTGATTGTAAGTGTCCCTCCCATCACTTTGAATATATTGTACAACTCCCTTCTGGCTTGCATAGTTTCAGCTGAAAAATAAACTGGAGACCTTATGGGGTTTCTTTATATGTAGCTAGTTGTTTTTCTCTTGATGCTTTTAAGATTCCTCATGTTTTAAAATTTATTTTTTCTTTTTGCTGTTCCAATTTGTAGGTTTCCACTACCCTGTCTTTCAGATCACTGATCTGTTCTTCTGCATGATCTAATCTGCTGTTGATTCCCTTTAGTATAGTTTCCTTTTCAATTATTATATTCTTTAGTTCCGATTGGTTGTTTTTTATATTTTTATCTCTTTGTTAAAATTCTCTCGAGTTCATCTATTCTTCTCCTGAGTTCTATGAAATAAATGGATTCAAACTATATTTTGGAGACAAAGCCTGAGGACTCGGTGATGAGTATTATGAGGGGGAGAGGGTGTTGAGGTTACTGGCAAGTCCATATACAAGAGCTCGTGTTTAAGATGAGGATATAGAGCATGGTGGTATACTGATGGGAAAGATACGGAAAGAGTGAGAGGGAGGGATACATAGGGGGAAAAGTGGGAGCCAGGGCTCAGATGGAGGATTGGCCACTGACAGGACTGGAGAAGGGGCCCAACAGAGATGCAGGCAATGTGACAGCTTGACTGTGGACAGATAAAGAAGTTTTCCCCCAAGTCTATCCACTTGTCAGTGAGTGGCAAAGTCATCAGACTCAAAGGCTTATGTAAACAGAGAGAAATTTTAGATTAGAAGAAAATATAGAATAAAAGGTTCTCAGAGTCTAAGAAAGCAAACTTGTAGAGGAAATGCTACAGGCCAACAGGGAGTGCAGATACGGAGCAAGAGTTTGTAGGCCACCGTAGACTTATGATCTACCAAAAGGAGGGCTAGCTCTTCCTGTCACACTACACCTTGCTTGCTTGTAATTTCAGGAAACAGAAATTTCATGGCACTATAAAGCAAAGTCTAATCAAGTAGGGTTACAGACACTTTACTATCTATTCAGTCCAATGGTAAAGCACATTGAAATATTGCCCTTTGTTTACCAAGCTGCCTAACTATGGGCTAAATCGAGTCTAAGCTATTTTAGTACCCCAAACTGGCATGACTCACTTGGATGGAGGGGCAAACAACGAGGCCCAAAGCCAGCAACCAAGAATTCTTAGTGTGACTGGGAAACTGCTTTGAGGGAAGTGCTGTTGGTGTTCTCGTCATCAATGTGCCCTTCCCATCATTGATTAACCCTTCCAAACATCAGTATCCTTTTCTCCCAATATCAAACGTTCCTTCTGCTTTCCCTACAGAGACTCGATTCAGTGCAGGAGTATTTTTCTTTCCCACATTCATGTTCTGCAGGGAACACGATCCTGTCCTCAACCCAAGCCATTTGGTCCTGGAACCAGAAAATTTGCTCCACTGTGTGTATCTGGGGTCACTGTACCTGTGTCTCAGTGACCTTTCTGTCCAGGTCCCCAGTCAAAAACCAAAATAACCTCCATGTCCCACCCCAGCAGTGTGGGCCTGAAAATATCCTCAACAGGCAACTTCTGACTTACTTCTTTTTTTTTTTCTTTATTGATTTTAGAGAGAGAGGAAGGGAGAGGGAGAGAGAGAGATAGAAACATCGATGAGAGAGAACATTGATTGGCTGCTTCCTGCGTGCCCCCAACTGGGAATTTGGCCCACAACCTGGGTATATACCCTGACTGGGAATTGAACCAGTGACCTCCTGGTGCATGGGTGGACGCTCAACCACTGAGCCGCACCGGCTGGGCCTTACTTCTTAACCTTTCTCACCTGACTCTCTTCTGAAATTTTGGTCCCTGTATCCCCTTTCCTCCTTCATCTCCTTTTCGTCACACAATACTCAGATACTGGAAAGAGAGTTGTTTTGTCCTTTTTTCTTTCCATGACAACCCTTTAAGGTTTAGCTGATAATGGCTTATATGTGCTACCTTTCTTCCTAGTGAGTGGGGTGCCATGGAAAGGCCTGTGCTTTGAAGCAGACATACCTGAGTTCAAATCTCCATCTTACCACTTACCTTGTACCTTGGGGAAAACCTGTCACCCTCTCTTCTTAATGGTACATTAGGGACGAAAATACTCCCAGTATTCCTTTGAAGACACGAATGAAGGTACTGGGAGGACAGCTGGAAGTCAGTATTTCCCAGTCTCGCCCCTTCACCCACCTCTTGGAACACGGAACCTGTGAGGCCAAAGCTTCCACTTCGCAGGAGGGGCTTTCGTGCTGAGTGTCAGGGTCCACTTCACGCGTGTGGACAGGTGCGGAGTCTGGTGTCCCTCATGCTTCACCTGCTCTAACCCACTCATAAGGTGCCTGCTACTAAGATAGTCACAGAATCTGGCGTTCAAACCAGGACGTCCCCGAGAGTGGAAGGGACTGTTGTTAGGACTGCGCGAACCTAGACGCAGAGTCAGCCCCAGCTTTTAGGAACCATCCAGACGAGATCTGTCTGTCCATCCCAGCATGCCTCTCGTCTCGGCAAAAGCTTGGCGGCGTTCCAGCTTTGGGGACCAGAGCTCGGTCCTCTGCACACAAGGTGCTGGTGTTTGAGCGGCGGCGGCTGTCAGCACCTGTGGAGAGAAGAGTCGTTTGCAAACCCACCAAGTCAACAAACAACACCCACTCATACGAAAACAGAGTGAGACCAGGAGGCCAACAGGACGCGTCCCTCAGGACTGCACTTCGCCGCCGTCCTGGGCCACCTCCAGGCGGAGAAGCCTCCTCCCTCCTTACATCACGGTGGGACGAGCATAATGAGCGTTTGGGAATAATTAGCAGATGACACACCGCCCCAAGGGCTGATGGGGTGAGAGCAGAACAACAGAGCTCAGGAGCATTTCGACACGTCGGTGGCTTTATGAGCCTCTCCAGGTAGACAGGCTGTGCCAGGACCCATCTGCCAGGCGGATGCCCAGACCTGTGCCAGCTCTGTGATGCCAGTGCCAGCGGCGTGAGCACGCACGGCCTTGGGAGCGCAGATACTTATCTCTTCTCTCAGCGAGAGCCCAGGCTGCCCAATCAGGAGGAAAGTTAATTAGTACTAACGCGAAAAGTCCACAGATAATTAGGGGAGCCTTCTCCTGTCTGTCTGTCTGTCTGTCCACAAACAAGACGGTGCCCGCTCCACCCACAGGCTGGCCACGTGTGCCGCTTCGATCCCCGGCCCCTTCTTCTCACTCGCGGATTAACTCCTGGGGATCCGGTGCCCCCGTGCCAGCGGGTACACAGGGGCAGCAGTTTCCAAACCACGGCACCGCCGCCAACGGCAGGAACGGAGGAGGCACGAAAATATCCTCCGAGCTCTGCACACCGACAGATGCACAGAGAGCAGTGCCCAGGGGGAGGCTGCCACGTCGCCCTCCCCATGTAGGCGCCTGCCCCGTGGCCAGCGGCAAGCCCTAGGAGAGGCATCCTGCAGGGCACTGGCACACCCAGGCGGCGTGGGCGCTGTTCTTCCCGGGGGTGGCACTCTTCCCAGGAAAGCGGAGGCGTCCAGAGAAGACTCTCCCAGCTGAAGCTTTCTAACACTGCCCCCTGTCAGTGGGCGAATCGCCCACCAAAGCCACTGCTGCGTCACCGCTGTGAAATGAATGTCTAAACGCAGCAGGGCTCTGAGAGGAGAAGAAGCCCTGGCTGGTGTGGCTCAGCGGTTAGAGCGTCCGCCTGCGGACCAGAGAGTCCCGGGTTCGGTTCCTGCTAAGGGCATGTACCTCGGTTGCAGTTTGTCCCTGGCCCTGGTTGGGTCGTGTGGGTGGCAACCACTCGATGTGTCTCTCTCACATCGATGTTTCTCTCTCTCCTCCTCCTCCTTCTCTCCCTCCTGCTCTATCTGAAGATAAATGTAAAAATGTCCTCGGGTGAGGATAAAAAAATAATAAGAGGAGAGGAAAGGACGCGAGGGAGGCGGGTAGGCGGGTGAGAAGGGACTGCACAATGACAGCGCCAACCCGAGACACCACCACCGTGCTGAGCGGAGCCCCCAGGGAGCGTGTGGACGACCGGCCACGCCCACACCCACCCAGTGGGACTTCGTGGTTTGTCCGCGTTTCGCAGCCGTAAACCTGCCTTGTTCAGACGCAAGTTTCTCTGAGGGTGTTCCAAGCACACAAGAAGTGCCCGGGGTAGCCGTGAAGTCCCTCTCGGTGTGACGGACGCCTTGATAATGCAGTTCCTGTGCACCAGTGAATATTCACAGGCACTGATGAGCGTGGTTTGGCTCCAGGAAGACCGTGCGATATCTCTTTGTCCACAAACAGCAAGAGGCGTGCAACTTGCCAAGTTTACGTGCTCTGCACGTGCTCTTTTTTTTTTCTTTCTTTTAATTGTCACCCAAGGATTTTTTTTTTCTATTTCTCTTGAGACAGAGTGGGAGGGAGGGAGAGGGAGAGAGAGAGAGACATCGACGTGAGAGGGACACACCGACTGGTTGCCTCCCGCACGACCCCGACCAGGGCTGGAGATGAACTGCAACCGAGGTCCGTGCCCTTGACCGCAATCGAACCCGCGACTCTGTGGTCTGTGGGCTGATGCTCCGACCGCTGAGCCACACCGGCCAGGGCGAGTTTACGGGCTCTTGGTTAATGCACATTGAGCAAGGTCCTGCCTCAACTGCATAGTGTAGGGCACACAGCTCTGTTATTACTTAGCAAACAGTCGAGGTACACCTGTCTGCGGAGATCAGGGGCAGGAAAAGGGCTGAGCACACACCGAGGGCTCTGCACAGAGGACAGGACCGGATTCTCGTCCATCCTGTGGGACGAAGCCGGCACGATAGCCACTGGCCCTTGGCAGTACAGACGGCCAGCGAGCACAGCGCACTAAATGGGCCTGAGAAATCCACGGTGAAAATCTCCATACATCTGTTCAACACATTTGGACTTTTATACTGTATCCCGAAATTAGCTTTTCAATGCTATAGACCCCAAAGCTGTTTCTCCGTCTGGGCCACAAAATTCAAACCTACTGATTTCGTGCCAATGTGTGTTTTCTCTGAATGGCTCGGGGAATCAATCACTCAACCCCAATTTGAACCATTGTCCCTGATGGAGACCAGCCTCAGAAGCGACTCCATCTGTTAACGATTTATTTGGGAAGCAGAAAGAAAACCCTCAACTGGAACTGTGTTTGTTCACTGCTGTATCAATCATGATTCGGATAGAACCGTTTCTGTGTGATCTCAGCAGCCCCACAGGACAAGTTTTAGATTTCCCGACGCGGAAAATGCTCTGAATTAGAGAAATGCTTTAATAGTCGAATTGTACGAACCACCAAATACCTTACCCCCAAACTTTAGACCAATAGAGTGATTGTATCCTGTCAGATAATGCAGAGTAAGTTTACATGTATGTCATATGTTACACATTATTGACTGCGTCGGGAAAACTTTATCCTTTCTTTAAATATGTTTTTATTAATTTTTTAGAGAGAGAGGAAAGGAGAGAGATAGAAACATCCATGTGAGAGAGAAACATCGATCGGCTGCCTCCTGTAGCCCCCCACTGGGGATCGAGCCTGCAACCCGGGCATGTGCCCTGAGCGGGAATCGAACCGGGACCTCTCAGTCCATGGGCCGACGCTCCATCCACTGAGCCACAGCAGCTGGGCTGGCCAACCTTTATGTTAAAGAGAATGATAGTCAACACTGTAGGCTTGCAGGACACTCATCGCCGTGCAGCACAAGCGTGTGTGAACGACTCAGTGTAGCAAAACCGTGTAAAGGCCAGTGGCCGGCCTGTGGGTCCCCGTGTGCCAGCCCCGAGGCAGCCCATCATGCTCCAACTTCATCATACGCCACCTGCTACAAAGATGATGTGCACCAAATATTAGAGGTAGTTCACCTGTGTCGACTCAGGGGCCCAGAAAGAGCATAGCGGCCCCTCCTTATTCTCAGTTTCCACGTCCATGGCTTACCTTTGACTACCTGCGACCAGCGCAAGTCCCAGAATATCACACGGACAATTCCAGAAGGAAGCAGCGCGAGCTCCGACGTGTGTGCGGTGCTCGGTCCCACTCAGGACGTGAACCCTCTCCGCCCAGTGTCTCCACTCGGGATGCTCTCCCCGCCCCTTAGCCCTCAGCAGCCAGGTCAGTGACCAGGTCGACGGCAGTGGTGTCACCGTGTCTGTGGTCAAGTCACCTTTGCTTTGTTCAATGATGGCCTCAAAGCACAAGAGGGGTTTAAACCGCAGCACAGGTCTGTGCATCCGGGAAACAGCACCTGCAGGGCTGAGTTCTGTCCGTGGATCCAGGCATCCACGGGGGCCGTGAACGAATCCTCAGCACATAAGGGGGGTCGCTGTTTTAGGGTCACTCCATGGGGAGCGGGGAGTCTCGGGAGGCGTGAGATACGGTGAAGATAATAGTAACAGGGATAAAATACATCAGGGAAGTGCTCCAACCTAAACTTGAATTTAAATGCTTTTTTAAAAAAAATAATAAGCCATCTCTCTCTCTCTCTCTTTTTTTTTTTTCTAATCCTCACCCAAGGACATTTTTGCATTTATCTTCAGATAGAGCGGGAGGGAGAGAGGGGGCAAGAGAGAGAGAGAAACATCGACGTGAGAGAGACACATGAACTGGTTGCAATCCACACGACCCCAACCGGGGCCAGGGAGAACCACAACCGAGGTACGTGCCCTTAGCCGCAACCGAACCCGGGACTCTCTGGTCTGCGGGCTGACGCTCTAAGCGCTGAGCCAAACCAGCCAGGACAACCATCTCTTTTTAAAAATTTTTTCTTTATTGATTTTAGAGAGAGAAAAGGAGAGGGAGAGAGATAGAAACATCGATGAGAGAGAACATCGACTGGCCGCCTCCTGCATGCGTCCACTGGGGATCGGGCCCACAACCTGGGCATGTGTCCTGACCGGGAATCGAACCCGCGACCTCTTGGTGCAGGGTCGACGCTCAAGCACTGAGCCACACCTGCCGGGCTTTAAATACATTTTAAAATAAATGTTGAAATGTTCATTACATCTGTGTCACTCTTACATTAGACACTAGCAGATGCTCTGTCCCAGGTGAGTCACCTTCTTTCCCTGGAGCCTTGGTGACAGGAGCTACTGTCTCAGCCCCAAGTCCCAAACACACCGCAAGCAGAATCCATGCGTCGTTGCCCCTTGGTTAGATTTCCCAGCAACTCAAAGCTAAATGCTTTGCCCTGGCCGGTGTGGCTCAGCGGTTAGCGCGTCAGCCTGCGGACCAGAGAGTCTCAGGTTCGAGTCCGGTCAAGGGCACATACCTCGGTTATGGTTCAGGGTCATGAGGGAGGCAGCCAATTGATGTGTCTCTCTCACATCGATGTTTCTCTCTCTCTCCCTCCCTCCCACTCTTTCTGAGTATAAATGGGGAAAAAAATGTCCTCGGGTGAGGATTAAAAATAAAGTAGCCCAGCCAGCATGGCTCAGTGGTTGAGCGTTGACCCTGCAGCAAGAGGTCACCAGTTCGATTCCTGGTCAGGGCACATGCCCAGGTTGTGGGTCCGATACCCAGTGGGGGGCATGCAGGAGGCGGCCAATTGATGTTCTCTCTCATCGATGTTTCTACCTCTCTCTCCCTCTCCCTTCCTCTCTCTCTAAAACTCAACAAAGAAAAAAAAATTAAAAATAAATACATAAATAGATAAAAGGTAAATGCTTTGCTAAATCCCTAGTGTAGCATTCCTGCCGAAACGCCTCACTTCTGTGGGCTGATGGGAAACAGCCTCCCTTGATCCCGAGTGGCGCTGTCCCCCGAGGGAGTGCCCGGCGTCTTCCTGCTCCTCCCAGGCCATCCCTGGGGCCGTGTCTGGGACGTCTGTGAGCCTCGGTGGGTCTCCAGCGGGCTTCCCACTCTCCACTGAACGGCTGGATTTCCTGGTGAAACTAGCCAGGGCTAGTTCCCGTTGAGCCTCCTTTCACACTGACTGTTAAACCCCCGGGTGGGGAAAATGTGTGCATGTGTGTGTCCCTGTTGGAGACGTAAAATGTCACCCTGGATATGCTCCTGGTTATGTGGACAAAGAGGGGGAAATAAGAAAAGATTTCAAAAACTGAGAGTAAGAAAGGATTATGGGAAATCGTTTAAAATGAGATTCAGCTTGTCCGGCCGGTGTGGCTCAGTGGTTGAGCGTCGACCCTGCACCAAGAGGTTGCTGGTTCCATTCCCGGTCAGGGCACATGCCCAGGTTGTGGGCGGATCCCCAGTGGGGGGCATGCAGGAGGCGGCCCATCGATGTTCTCTCTCATCGATGTTTCCATCTCTCTCTCCCTCTCCCTTCCTCTCTCTAAAATCAGTAAAGAAAAGAAATTAAAATGAAATTCAGCTCAGTGGATGACTGAAAGCGGTGAAGAACGGTGAGCACTGATGATGACAAGGTCAGGACAACAGTCACTTTAAGGGCAAGACGCTGCCTAGACGTCACAAAGGAAAGTGTCAGGGGAGCCAAACGTCGAGCCCTGGACTTGGATCCGAGGAGTCATGTGCACAGTACACAGCTGGATGTGGGAGGAAGACCGGGAGGTGGGCTTAGTCGCCAGTGACCGCGACAGCTGTTGCACGAAGGCGGCATGGTCACAGAGCACATCTCGAATGAAGATGGGCACAGCTCCCCGGGGCGGCCCTGCCTGTAGAGTTCTAGGGATCCAGAAGCTTCTCGTCCAAGGAGATGATGGTGATGCCCAGAACTACCTCCCGAGCAGAGGGAATGGGGAAGCCCGGATATAAGAGAGTAAGTGTGGAGTCCAGAGGTCACCAAGCCAGGAGCCAAAAATAGCGAAAGAACCGAACGGAGGCAGAGCGAAACCCAAGAAGCAAGTGGCGGTGGAGACGGGGTGACGTCCCCTGTTCACATGAGCGCCCGCCGCTCATCCTTGGCAGTTTTCCACCCTCCAGGGCCTGGTGCTGGGGGTCCACTTTGTTCTGGAAGGTTCAGGCCATCCCAGGGCACCATGGCTGCCGGCAGGAAGCACATGGACCTGGAAATGTTTTACAAACCTCGAAACACTGTAAGGTCGGGTATTGCGTGGTTATGGAATTACGGGTGTTTGCACGGGATAAAAGTGGAGGTCTCCTTCAGTCCCCGGGTTCTGTGAGTCACGAGAGCGCGCGACATGGAACTCGAGTCCCACGCGGGCGGAGTTACCAGAAGTTCTAAGATACGGAATCTGAACGGTCCCCGTGGTCTTTCCACGCCTGCCTGCATGTCCCACGTGACCGCTGTGAGACCACTCCTTGCGTGAAGAGGATTTACCACGTCAGGTCATCGCCTCTCAGATTTACTCACGAAAAGAGAGCGGAGGAGCATTAAGAGTTCTTCAGCTGCTCCGCCGACTCCACTCCACTTGCCCTCAACGCTTCTGTAGGTCCCAGAGCCTGGAGACCTCACACCAGCCTCGGGCTGAGCACACAGGCCGCCCGCACACTTACTTAGTCCTTCTATGCATTTCTCTGTCCAGTCCCCCCCACCCAAAGGCACAAGGATTGGCAAATTCTGGAAAGTCCCGGCCAAGCCGTACAACCGGCTGATGCCCTGACTTCCTCCCGTCCGAGGAGGTGAGCATCTCTGCCCTTCCCGCCTCCTCGGGTCGTGATGGGGATCAAAGGATTCAGTAATGTAAAACATTCTTTAATGTTAGAAACCACGTATGACGAACCTTTTAAGTTACGTATGTCCATGTCTCCCCGGACCAAAGCACTTCCCAAACTCTAACTTCTAATTCTCAAAAGTCTCTTTGATGGTTAATTTTGTGGGTTAACCTGATTGGACCACAGGGTGCCCGGCTATTTGGTCAGATATCATTCTGGGTGTTCCTGCGAGGATGTGTTTGGATGAGACTGATATTGGAATCCAGGAGACTGAGTACAGCAGCTGTCCCCCTCCCCCGCCCGCCCGCCAGTGTGGTTGGGCTTCATCAAACCCCTTGAAGGCCTCAATAGACCCAAGAGTCTGACCCTGGCCCAAGGAAGAGGGGACTCCTCTGCCCGCCGGCCTTCAAACCAGGACGTAATCTTTTCCTGTTTTCCAGCTTGCGCTGAACCTTGGCCCTTCCTGGCCCTCGAGCCTGCCAGCCTTCCAACTAGAACCGAACCGTCGGCTCTCCTGGGCCCCCAGCGTGCTGACTCACCCCGCAGACCTGGGGCCTGGTCGGCTTCCCCAGCTACGGGAGCCAGAGCCTCGCCAGAAATCTCTTTGGCGCCGTGTGTGTGTACAGATGCATCCTATTGGTTCTGATCCCCTGGAGAGCCCTGACTAAAGTCTCCTGCGAACATCTTGTGATTTCATCTGACACCGTAAGAGACAGATCCCATCAATGACCCTGTGAGCGGCTCCGTTCGACTCCCAACGTCTGCTCGTCCCACTACGTACGCTGCTACCCATTGTGCCCACGACGGTCACCTTCGGACAAAGCGGAGCAGGGTCTGGGGGAAGGACACACAGCAAGCCTGCACCCCTCAGAAGCAACATTCCTGTATCTTGAGGAACCCACCCCAAACGCCCGGGGAAGGGCAGTGTGAACACAGTCCGTGAACTGCTTTGAAAGACACGCACGCCCCTTGGGGCCGAAGTCAGGCCGGGCGTCAGGAAGGTGAGGCATCGCCCGACCGCTGTGAAATGAGGGAGAACTTAATTCGGGGGCGTGGGCTGCTGGACGTCTTCCCGGAGAGGCACACGCTGCCGCCAGATTCATCAGCAGATGGTTATCTAGACACAGATCTGCTTGCAAAGATATTTTTGCGAAGTCTCATCCCACAAAGAAAACACGGCTGCTTGCTCGTGTAGAAGAAAGACACGAAGTGCCGCACGCTCGGCCGTCACGGGACCATCTGCAAAGAAGGAGACGCCTCACTAGAACTGAGCATGCGTTCTGGGGTTGCAGGACTTGCATCTTTCAGGAATGAGCATCTTTCATAGCCCTTCCACGGTTGGCCACAGCACGGCCGCGTCAGATGCGCACACACCCGTGGAGATCTTCCCGGCCCGCCGAGCTGCTCGGGGACCACGCATCCCACGTGCCACCGTCCTGTACCGTGTGTTTGCGAAACCAAGGAAACCAAGAGGAAGGACGAGCCAGCCCTTGGTGTCTTGGGGAAATTTTAGAGACTTCGGGATCCTGCACTGGCCAGTCCCATTGCAAGGACTGGGTCATGGGCACTGCCACTGACCAGCAGAGCTGAGAGCATACACTCTTCACCTGGCTTCAGGTGAGGACCCACAGGTGTCCTTCATGTGCTAAGGGGACGGTCATGCCACTGTTGTTGCTAGGCCTGGCTGTCTCGTCAGTCAGTACCGTAGTACTCTAAGACATCTGTAATACTTTCAATCATAAAGACAAATTTAAAAAAAGAATCCGAGTCCAGCTGGTGTGGCTCAGTGGTTAGAGTGTCGGCCTGCGGACCAGAGAGGCCCGGGTTCAGTTCCTGCCCTGGTTGGGGTCGTGTGGGTGGCAACCAGTCGATGTGTCTCTCTCACATCGATGTTTCTCTTTCTCTCTTTCTCCCTCTCTCCCTCCCGCTCTATCTGAAGATAAATGCAAAAATGTCCTCGGGTGAGGATAAAAAATAAAGAAAGAAAGAAAGAATCCGAGTCCAGCTGGTGTGGCTCAGTGGTTGAGTGTCGACCCTGCACCAAGAAGTCGCCAGTTCGATTCCCAGTCAGGGCACATGCCCAGGTTGTGGGCCCGATCCCCAGTGGGGGGCATGCAGGAGGCGGCCCATCGATGTTCTCTCTCATCGATGTTTCTCTCTCTCCTTCTCCCTTCCTCTCTCTGTAAAATCAATAAAGGAAAAAAAAGAATCTGGAAATGGAAAGACAAACACATCTCTGTCCACGTGTGGATTCCTTAACTGGCCAAATTCAAATTTCCCTCTTTTCTTCTCAGCATCAACTCTTTTCTCTCTCCACTTTGTGTTTATTTGTTTTTCTTTCCGATTTATCTTTAACTGGAGACCTTTCATCCCCCGCCTAAGGCGGACTTCATTATAAACCCTGTGTTTGACATGTGAAGCAATACTTCTGTTTCTTTTACGAAAAATTAAAAGTGCATTAAAGTACAAGTTCCCCACTGCACAGTCTCTCTAGGAAGCCTGTCGATTTCTTGTGTATCTTCTTATAAATACGCTATGAATGTACAAAGACACAGATATAATTGCCATAATTGCCAATATATGTGGTAGGAGCTGAAGTTACTCCTCTAAAACGGACGTTTCACTTGAACTGCTACGCTGCTACCTTTTCAAGTCCTTGCAATACACTTGATTCTTGAGCAACACGGGTGAGGGGTGCTGACCCCTCGTGCAGCTGAAAATCCGCACATAACTTTCGAGTCTTCTTCCAGAACTTAACTGCAGTCGGCCCTTTGTATCAACAGGTTTCTTATCCACAGATTCAACCAACTGCAGAGAGAAAACAGTATTTTTTAAAATATTTTTTCTTTATTGATATTAGAAAGAGAGGAAGGGAGAGAGAGATAGAAACAGCGATGAGAGGAAACATCGACTGACCGCCCCCTGCATGCCCCCCACTGGGGATCGGGCCCACAACCTGGGCATGTGCCCTGACCGGGAATCGAACTGGCGACCTCTGGGTGCATGGGTCGACGCTCATCCACTGAGCCACAGCGGCCGGGCAGAAAACAGTATTTTTGATTCACAGTTGGGAATCATGGGTATGAGGGCCGCTGTGCTAATAGCCTACTGTTGACCGGAAGCCTTAAAGATAACACGAACCGTCAATTAATGCACATTTTGTATGTTATATGTATTGTGTGTTGTATTCTCACAATAAAGTTAGCTAGACAGAAGAAAATGTCATTAAGAGAATCATAAGGAAGAGAAAGACATTTACTGTAGGTATTGGAAAAACCCCACCATCAAGCGGGGCTGCAGTGAACACCTGTGTGGTTCAAGGCCGGCTGTGTGCACAGCTCTGCTTCCCACGTTTTAATCTGCTCAGTGACCAGGCCACGGCTGTCGCCCAGGCCATTTAACCACTTAGCGATGAAGTGAAAGCCGCTGAAGGGGTTCTAATTTTGAATAATTCCAAACGGTACTCTAAGTAACTTTCTCTCCATCGGTATTGACAGTCTCGCCCAAGTAATTCTATGAGATACATTCATGCAATTTAAGCTGCTGGATCCAAGGGTCATGACATTTACTCTGCTACACCTGTTGTCATGTTGTCAAATTGTAACCCAAATAGTGACACTACTCATGACATTTCTATGAGTGCCCGTTTTCTCACATCCTCAGGACATATATAACGAATGGCTTTATATTATTGCTAACGTGACAAATACTTTACCACATCTCATCGATATATTCATTTGTATATTATTGATTATCAGTAGCCTGAGCTTCTTTTCAGAGGTTGGGCATTTTGATTCTCTTCTCTGTTTATTTCCTTGGTCGGTTTTTCCATTACATGTTCTGTTTCTCATTATTAGGAGCATTTTATGTATCATTCACTATTGTGTTCCGAGTATATTCTCTAAATGTTTCATGGGTCTTGCTGTGTTATTTATGGTATAGCTTACTGAATAAAAATGTATTATTTCTGAACATCAAGTCTGTTATCTTTCTTTAGTCTTGTGGATTTCACATCATGCTTAGAAAGACTCTTTTTAGCTGGATATCATAAAAAGTATCTGTTTTCTGCCACTATAAATAGGATTTCAGTTTTTTAATCCTTCTGGGTTTTTTTGGGTTTTTTTATAACTTGGCACAGAGCTCTAACTTGTTTGTTTTGGATTGCCAATTTTCTCAATTAAAGAATCCATATTTTCCACGCTGATTTGAAATGCCACTATGTATTAACATGTGCTAAATTTCCATATTTATTTGTTTGCATTTTTGGACTGTGTTCTGCTGAGCCTTTGGTCTCCATCACACTGTTTTAATGTATGTAACATTATATTTTATTTGGGGAACTTAAAAATGGAAAAGTATAGATCATAAGAAGTTGCAAGGATCCCAGGAAGGGGGCCCGTGGGCTCCTTCTGTTTGGCCCGGGGATCACACCTTGATTACAGCCAGGACGAGGAACGGACTGCGTCAGTGTGCAAATCTGTGTAATCACAACGGCAATGAACACACGAAGGCATTTCATCTTCACAGCCTCTCCCTCAGGCAACCTCCGTGGTCACACCCCCCCCTCCCACCCCCTCCTCTGTAACCCCTGGCAACCACTACTCTGTTTCCCAGCTCTGCAACTTTGTTATTTCAAGCATGCCCCATAAATGGAGTCATACAATAAGGGACCTTTGAATCCTGGCTTTTTGCTCAGTATAATGCCCTGGAGACCCATCCGAGTCGCTGTGTGGATCAGTGGTCTGTTCCAGGCACCAGTTTTCTGAGCCATTCATCCACTGAGGAAGAGTGTGGTTGTTTCATTTTTGGCTGTTACAAATAAAGTTGCTATGAACAGTTATCTCTTGGTCTTTCTGTGCACACATGCGTTGTTGTTGTTTTTTAGTTTGTTTTTTTTTTCCTTTATTGATTTTTAGAGAGAGGGGGAGAAAGAGACAGAAACATTGATGAGAGAGAACACCGATTGGCCGCCTCCTGCATGCCCCCCCACTGGGGATCAGGCCCACAACCTGGGCATGTGCCCTGACCGGGAATCGAACCGGTGACCTCGTGGTGCGTGGGCTGATGCTCAACCACTGAGCCACACCAGCTGGACGCACGCGTGAGTTTTAATGGGTCTGAGATGAACGTTCCAGAGTGGAACTGCTGGATTGTACAATGAGTGTATGTTCAGTTTTTGAAGAAATGACTTTCCAGAGTGGCTGTGATTTCACATTCCCACCAGCAACGGGGGAGGGATCCGGGTTCTCTGCTTCTTTGCTAGAATTTGAAGATGTTACTATTTTTCATTTCAGCTGGGGGAATGGATGTGCAGTGCTATCCCATCATGGTCTTGAGTTGTACTGTCATAATGCAGGTTAAGCGAACAATACTGAATATTGACTCACAGGCTTATCTGCCACTCACATGCCCTCTTCATGCCCCCTGCCCATCCCCCAATCAGATTTCTAGGTTGATTTCTGACAACTCCGTAGGATTCTAGGTGTGAGTCTTTGTCAGATATATGATGTGCAAATACTTTATCCTACTGTCTGTCCACGCTCTTAACGGGGTCATTTGAAGAAACCAGCTCTTAATTTTTAATCAAGTCCAATTTATCGACTTTTTTCTTTTACAGAACATGGTTTTGATGCCGTGACTAAAACGCTTCACCAAACCTTAGTTCTCCAAGTTTTTTTCTAAAAGCTTTATGTTTTATTTTAAAATCTATGATCAATTTTGAATGAATATTCCCTGAGGCTCTCTTTTAATTTTTGCCCGCAGATATCCAATGGTTCCATACTATCTGCGGAGAAGACATCCTTATCCTTCAAATTATTTCTGCGGCTATCAAAACTCAGCTGGTCATGATCGTGGAACTATGTGTGGGTCCACTGCCATGTCCCACTGCTCTGCGTGTCCGTCCTTCTGACACCACGGCCTTCATTACTATAGATATATCTAAGTCTTGAAATTGGATAGAGTGATTGCTTAATTATTCTTTTTCAGAATTGTTTTAGCTATTCTAGATTCTTTGCCTTTCCACACAGAGTTTAGAATAATTTTGTCTATATCTATAAAAATATTCATTGGGGTCCCGCCAGTGTGGCTCAGTGGTTGAGCGTCGACCCATGCACCAAGAGGTCACCGGTTCAATTCCCAGTCAGGGCACATGCCCAGGTTGTGGGTCTGATCCCCAGTGGGGGGCATGCAGGAGGAGGCCAGTCGATGTTCTCTCTCATCAATGTTTCTCTCTCTCCCTCTCTAAAATCAATAAAAGAAAAAAAAATTTTTTTTTAATATTTATTGGGTTTGATGGGAACTGTGTTAAAAACCATATATCAATTTGGGGAGAATTAACATTCTTACTATGGCGAGTCTTCCAGTCTATGAAGGCAGATGGTCTCTCCCTTTATGTAGACAGATAGTCAATGGCACTTTGTAATTTTCAACAGACAAGTCCCACACGTGTTTTCTCAGATTTAGGTCCAAATATTTCACTATTTATTGAGTCATTATAAATTGTATAGTACTTAAAATTTCAGTTTCCACATGTTTATTGCTCATATATAGAAATGAAACTGATTTTTGTACGTCTCTCTTATACCCTTCAACCCTGCTGATCCTATTTATTAGTTCTAGGAGTTTGGGGACTATTTATTTATTTATTTATTTATTTATTTATTTACATGCTTGTTTGTATTTTCCTTGTCACAGACCCTCACGTCATCTGCAAATAGGAGCAGTTATATACCCTTCTTTCTGGCCCCTATGTCTTTTATTTCCTTTTCTTGCCTTATTGCATTGCCTAGAACTTTCAGTACTATGTGGAATAACAGCAGTGAGAAGAATATCCTGGTCTTGTTCCTGATCGTAGAGGGAAGCGTTCAGACTTTCACTGTAGTGTGTGATTTTAGCTGTGGGGTTTTGGTACATGTTCTTTGTCAAGTTGAGGAAGTTCCCCTTTAATTTTCTGAGAATTTTTTTTTTCATGAATAAGTGTTGAATTTTTCAAATGCCTTTTCTTTATCAATTAATAGAATCATGTCATTTTACCACTTTAGTCTGTAAATATAGTGGATTACACTGATTGATTTTTGAATATTGAACCAGCCTTGCATAGCTTGAAAATGGTGTGTAATTCTTTTTACATATTGGTGAATTCTGTTTGCTAATATTTCATTAAGAATGTTTGCATCCTTCTGAGGATACTGGTCTATAGTTCTCTCTCTCTCTCTCTCTCTCTGGCTCTTTTATTTGGTTTCCTCAGTTTGGAATTGTGATGTTACTTTCTCTCTTATTACATGTAATGTTTCTTTTCAGCCCCAATAATTTTCTTTGCTCGGACGTCCACTTTATCTGATATTACTATAGCCGCTTTTGCTTTCTTTTGATGAATATTTTATGGTACACTTTTTTCATCCTTTTGCTTTCATCCTATGTATATCATTCTATTTGAAATAACTTTTTGTAGACAGCATAGAGTTGGGTCACGTGTTTTAATCCATGCTGGCCATCTGTGTCTTTTAATTGGTATATTTAAAACATTTACATTTAATTTAATCGCTGATATGTTAAGGCTTAAATTTGCCCTTTCATTTTTCTGGTTTTTTTTGGTTTTTTTTTTCTTTTTTGCATTCTCTGATTTCTTTTCCCTGCCTTTCTTGGGTTTCTTGACCTCTTTTAGAATTCAGTTTTTTGATTATTTGTAGCAATTTAACTGTGTCTCTTTGTGTTGCCCTTTTAGTGTTGTACTACACATTATATTATCTATTCATAACTTATTGAAGTCTATTGGTGTTGACATTTAACAGATCAAACAAAGTGAAGAAAAGTTACATCCCTGTGTACCCCTTTACTCTCCATAATTTATAATATGTCTTCAATATTTCCTTTCCATACATTGATAACTATATAACTTTTGCTTCAGCTTTCAAACATAATTTATAAAACACAAGAAGAGCCCAGATGGTGTGGCTCACTGGTTGAGCATTGACCGGCACCAAGAGGTCGCCGGTTCTATTCCCGGTCAGGGCACATGCCCAGGTTGTGGGCCCGATCCCCAGTGTGGGGTATGCAGGAGGTGTCCAATTGATGTTCTCTCATCGATGTTTCTATCTCTCTCTCCCTCTCCCTCTCTCTCTAAAATCAATAAAGAAGAAAAAAAAAAGGAATATCTGGGAACTCACACTGTGCTGTTACTTGGGTCTCAGGTTCCCAAACATTCTTCCCTTTTTTCTCTGCCTCTCAGAGTATTCTGATGTGTGTTCCCTATATAATGTCCAGGGCTTTGAGCTGTCCTTACTGGGAAGAAAAGGGAAGTGGACACCTACTCTATTTCCCCAGAATTATACATTCCCCTGTAGTATGTTTTGCTTCTGGTAAAGATAAACACTCTCCATTTTTTCTTTATTATTTTTTTTAAAGACTTATTTGTGTTTTGTTTTGTTTTTTTATAGAGAGAGAGGAAGGGAGAAGGAGAGAGAGAAAAACACCGATTGGCTTCCTCCTGCACGCCCCCTATGGGGGATCGAGCCCACAACCCTGGCAAGTGCAACTTCTCGGTGCACAGGATGTCACCCAACCAACTGAGCCACACCGGCCAGGGCCATTTAGTCTTTATTTTCAAAATCATATTGACTGTTATGTTTTGCTCTTTCAGATAATGTTGGGGATAAACTAGCTGAGTTCTCTCTTACAAGTCCCATTGGAGTTACATGAAATACAAGGTGACTCTGTGACCCACTGACTTAGACTATCCAGTCACTAAATTGTAAATAATCCACGGCTTCATATCAAAGTGATGACAAGTCTTGTCTGAACCGACCAGCCCCGGGGCCTGAATGAGGATGCCGAGGGCAGAAGCGGTCCACTCCTGCTGGGCAGGTGTGTCACATTGCTCTGCCCCAATATGTCTCCACCAGCGAGGTTTCTCTGCCGCTCCACGCTCCCTTATGACAGAAAATTTCGTTTTACCAAATTGACTCGTGGAAGGAGGTGCTATGCTAACTGGGGCATTTGGTGTAGACACTGCCATCTCGCTGTGTTTAAGCAGAGTCCTGAAATCACCATTGCACGGACGTGCCTGTTTGTAAAGACTATGGACTCTGGCTTTAGCTGGCCCTCCTGGAGGGAGCAGGCCAGAGAGGCTGTTTCAATGGAACCAGCCGGAGTTCCCCGACGGTAGTACATGTCTGTGTTTGTTTTTTATTGGTTACATAAACATAGCGAGTCGCTGGACAGAATGCTGCATTTCCCGGGCTCCCAGGAGGGGTGCTTTCTTTTCACGTGCCTCTTCGGCACGGATGTGACGGCAGGAAGAAGGAGCCGGAGGAGTTAACACGAGGAGCTGTGACTGCAGGTTCAGAGGGAACGTCTTGGACAGATGTCAGAGCGGAGAATTTCTGGTCTGGAGAGTCATTTTTACGTAAGAGAGTATGATGTACATCCGGTAAAATTGGAAAAAGAAGTATTGAAGGCAAAGTAGGACTTTTACATTCAATCAAAAGCACTGAAATCTTTTAAGTAACAATATGTTTATGGTCATAAAGAGGTCATGGTGTCCTCTCCTGCCTCGGTCCACTCGGGCTCGCGGCGAGTGCTGGGCCGGGCGCAGGTGGGGACACATTGCACAGACACCGTCTTTCTTCCAGACGGACACGTGGTCTGGCCTGGCCTTGTGACACCTGATTCCATTTCTTTTTGTTTAACAATAATAGGTAATTAGGCCCAGAAGAGTTATTTTTCCTTCCTGGAAAGGGATAAAAGAACGTGAGTTGGAGGGGGAAGGATGAAGGAGAAGAAAGTCATCTTTGTGGTTCAGTTACATGGATTTGGTGACAATTGGCTTTCCTCGAGAGTGGTGACTTCCTACCTGTGTGCCACAAGGATTTCTAAACCACGCAGTCACTGACTTAGACTGCCAAATAAAAAATATGACAACATAGACCCAAAGACATAGAAGTAGGGTTCAGACTGACAGACCTCAGAGGAGGGGGTGGGGGAGGGATGAGATAAACCACAGAACTTATAAGCATGTATGTGTAACCAATGGACATAGACAACAATCCTGGGGGTGGGGGGTGGGATGGGGAGGAGGGTGTCTGGGGGGAAAAAGGAGAAACATCTGTCACAAAAATAAATTAATAAAAATTGGAAAAAAAATGACAACAGCCAACACAACAGTAGCCATCCAATATGAATGAATCAAATTTATACCTGTTGTTTGTCAGATTGGCCAAAAAGTGTGTATTTTGATGTGCCACAGAATTTTGGTCATTCGCTGGTGCGCCGTGAGCTGAAACTGACACGGCTGTTCCAGACGGATACATTGTTGCACAGCCACTTACTGGTCAGTAAATGTAATTGCCTGCGACTGGTTGAGCTCCCAAAGCTTCAGGAGAAAATGTGTCGCCTCCTTGTTGCAAAATTCCTTTGCAGTAACATCTTGGGGAAAGCATTTCACTTAAGTGGCGTGTCAGTGGCTGAATGGTGGCCCGCCTCCCTCAGAATCCCGTGTTGAAGTCCTAGCTGCTGGTGCCTCCGAATGCGACTGAGTGGGAGACAGGGTGAGGTAACCGCATGACAATGAGATCATATGGGTGGGCCCTGCTCCAACATGACCGGTGTCCTTATAAGAAGAGGAAATTAGAACACAAACGAAGAAGACGGCCGCCTGCAAGCCCAGGAGAGAGGCCTCGGGAGAAGCCAGTCCCACCAACACCTTCATCTCAGACTTCCAGCCTCCGGGAGGAGGGAGAGAAATGTCTGTGGTGTCCGCCAGCAGTCTGTGGCACCTGCTGCCGCAGCCCCAGCAAGCCGCCACGTGGAGTTATGCCACCTGAGTGAAGATGTAAAAACGCATTTCTATGAATTTAAGTTAGAGAGAAAAACATGATGTCAAGCAACGCAGTGAGTCTGAGCTGAGACAGACCTGCCCCATGGTGGTGGGGCTTTCCCAGGCCACCCCACGGCGACGACCATCACGCTGCTACAAAAAGAAACAACAGCCCGGCCGGCGTGGCTTGAGCGTCGACCCTGCACCAAGAGGTCACCGGTTCAATTCCTGGTCGGGGCACATGCCCAGGTTGTGGGCCTGATCCCCAGCAGGGGGCATGCAGGAGGCGGCCAGTCGATGTTCTCTCTCATCGATGTTTCTATCTCCCTCTCCCTCTCCCTTCCTCTGTCTCTAAAATCAGTAAAGAAAAAAAATTTAAAAAAAAAAGAAAGAAAGAAACAGCAGGCCCAAAGGAAGTCACTCTTGCTAAGAAACTTAATCAGTCCCCTCAGTGCAGTTTCAGTCTGTCCCAGGAGAGGAAAGTTCAACCCATCAGTCTGGAATGTCCTGATCAATACTAGCGGTAATCTGGTAATCTACATGATAAAAACCCTGCCATTCCCTCCCCTCGCCCATCCCCCAAAGAACGTGACCCGGCCTAAAAACAACCCTTTCCTTTGCTCATACTTCCCCTGCCACCTGGTCCGCCTGTGAAAACCTTCACCTCTGTGCAGCCCCGAGAACACCTTTCCAGTGGCTGGGCTGGACACTGTCCGACTCGTGACTCACCAAATAAAGCCAATTAGATCTTCAAATGTGCTTTGTCAGATGTTGTCCTTGAACACTGCAAACCTCTTGGCTCCTCCTGGCGGGAGTATGATGACCAGGTCATTCCTGGGCTTACAAAGCCTCAGGACACTCCCCATGCCGAGGGTAACGTCCAGGCCTCTGAGTCTCTCTGCCTGCTTCCCCGGACTTGCTGTGTTGGCTGTGACACCCGGCTGTGCTCATCTTCCCTCCCGCCCTCCATCGCCTCTGCCCTCCCGGACTCTTGCCTGGGCTAGCCCCAGCCTGCAGCAGGCTGTCCACGCTCTGTCTGGATGACTCCGCTCCTGCTGCAGAGCCCAGTCTACCTCGAGACTGCTGGTCTGTCCCACCGACCCCAGAGCTCCCTCCGTCACTCGTGCCCCCCTTCTGTGCTTGCTGGTCGGCTGTCCCCCTCCAAGGATGTGAGCTCCAGGAAGACAGTCCCTGTGTTCGGGTGCTCTATTCTCAACATCCAGCAGGCGCCTGGGTCATTATTAAATAAATATACACCTACAAAACATTTGATGAGTAATTAAAAAATTGTGTATAAATCTGTGTGCTTCCAGAAAAGCAACAGAATAAAAGCTTTTAAAGAATCTGTTGCAGGAGAAATCAGTGGGCCGAATGTCTCCATTTCCAGGAAGAGGGAGGTTCTGAGGGTGCCGCTGGAACAAGCATTTGCAGAGGGCCCTCCCGGAGAATGAGATGTGGTAGAAGACTTCATTTACATGGAGGTCTATCCTTCGGGTTGCAAAGTCTCAGCTCCCTGAAGCCGGTCCTGAAAGGGGGCAGCTGTGGGTTCCGCAGAGCTGGAAGCAGGGCCAGTGTCCAGAGTCTCTGTTCTGTGGTGACTGAGTCCGATGCTGCACCCGGCAGCAGGCCAGAGGCGTCCATCAGTCCACTGTGTGGGTCCCACTGGGCCACAAGCCACATGGACCAATGCAGGGGAGCGTGTCCCCTGCAGCAGGAGTCCCTAGAGAGCAAGAGGGCCCAAGGCCAAGAGCCAAGAGCAGGAACTCCCTTTGCTCAAGGATTCAGTCTCTCAGATTTGCTGCTCGTGCCGTGGCCACGCCTATTCTGGCCACTGACTTGTTCCCACGTGTGACTGACAGGTAAGCATCTCCCCCCGTCGCTCAGACCTCACCCGGCACGCGTCTAAACGGCCTTTGTCCGGTTCTTCCCCATCAATCCGCGGGGAGCAGACCTGGAGAGTGTTAACTGCGGGTCCTGGCAAAGCTGGATGCACGGCGAGCCTGTGTGATCTGTGTGATCTAGTCTTTCGCTACTCCTTGTCTGTTACATAATAACCAGATTGTGGTAACAGTATCCATTCCGCCGCATTTCTGCTGCTCCGCTGCTGAGTTTCCATAGCTCACTCCCTCTTACGCCCTGATACGCATGCAGGAAAGATCTTCTCGGCACAGGAGTGAGGACATGAGGCCTGTTTATCCTTTGGGATACATTATTAGGTTCTCTTCAATTTTAATCTATCAAGTCTGGCTGGTGTGGCTCAGGGGTTGAGCATCGACCCATGCACCAAGAGGTCACGGGTTCGATTCCCAGTCAGGGCACATGCCCAGGTTGTGGGCCCGATCCCCAGTGGGGGGCATGCAGGAGGCAGCCCATCAATGTTCTCTCTCATCAATGTTTCTCTCTCTCTCTCCCTCTCCCTTCCTCTCTTTCTAAAATCAATAAAGGAAAAAAAAATTTTTTAAGAATATAATTTTTAAAAAATTTTAATCAGTATTGATTGAACACTTTTTAATACAAATTAAATGTTGAGAACAGAGCCCTCACCTTCCAGCTGCTAGTAAAGGGGTGGGTGGTGGTGTCCCATCGTGCATTACTGAGACAAGGCTAACCAGACAGGCTCCATGAGAAAGGGGTGTAGTTACCACACCGACGGTGGAAAAGAAATGGCAGCATCTAGGTTAAAAAGTGTTCTGGCCCTGGCCGGTTTGGCTCAGCGGTTACAGTGTCCGCCTGCGGACCAGAGACTCCCGGGTTCGGTTCCCGCTAAGGACACATACCTCGGTTACAGTCTGTCCCCGGCCCCGGTTGGGGTCGTGTGGGTGGCAACCACTTGATGTGTCTCTCTCACATCGATGTTTCTCTCTCTCTCTCTTCCTCCTTCTCTCCCTCCTGCTCTATTTGAAGATAAATGCAAAAATGTGCTCGGGTGAGGATAAAAAAAAAGTGTTCTGGAGAAGTCAACCCGCTAAAAGGGGGTGTAACAGCATCACTTAGACTTGGCAATAACTGAGTGATGAATAACCCACAGTCTCCCGTGAAACTGATTGAAAACCTAGGGCGAGAGATGGGCTGGAGGGCGAGGAGACGGCGTCGTGGTCAGAGGTTTCTGTCCACACCGAACAGCTTCCTCCGGGGCCCCTTGGCCTCACACACTTCCCTGTGCTCTGCAAACGAAAACTTGTGGTTTTCTTACAACTCAAATGAGTGTAATTGAATCCACAGTGCTTGTCTCATGGCTTTAGGAGGACCTCTGTTAGCTCCAGCCAGAATGTGGATGTAATGGAAAAGAGACGCCCTCTCCTGGGACATTCTAAACTTACTCGAAGTGACTAATCGCGGTGCCTTGATGCCAGAGGAGGGCCTTCCCGGCAGCCGAGCTGGCGAAGGGGATGAATCAGGACCAGCGGTCATGTCCACTTAGCTCTGTGGGACGGGTCTGTCTCTGGCTTTTCCCTCTGGAGCCCTGCGGTGACACGGGACCACAGCCTGAGGTCCGTCTACGCCAGCCTTGATGTGAAATAAAGCCACTCGCATTTCAAATCCTCTTGCCCAATCCCGTTTAGTGGAATTCCATTTTGTTAATTGTTTTCTGGGCTCGGTTCTTTTTTTTTTATCCTCACCCGAGGACATTTTTGCATTTATCTTCAGATAGAGCAGGAGGGAGAGAGGGAGAAAGAGAGAGAGAGAAACATCGATGTGAGAGAGACACATCAAGTGGTTGCCACCCACACGACCCCAACCGGGGCCGGGGACAAACTGCAACCGAGGTACGTGTCCTTAGCGGGAACTGAACCCGGGACTCTCTGGTCCACAGGCTGACTCCCTAACCGCTGAGCCAAGCCGGCCAGGGCTGGGCTCGGTTCTTTTAATTCTCATAGAAGTTATTCACAACAGCAAGGACCTCTGTGACTCAGTCCCTATCTCGTGTCCCCACTCCCCATCCTGCCCACCAAGCGATGCCCCATGCCCCCTGGCACCCGTGCCCGCCTCCCTGCCACCCCACTGCTTCCCACCCACCTGTCTCCCACACGGGAAGAATATGACCGTGAGGTGGGGGTGTCTGTGCCACGGGGCCACGCGTCCCACGGTCCCCTAGATTGCACCGTCTAAAATGAGGTTTGGCTTTGTCGCCCCGTTGCTCTGTGGCTCAGTGACAACCCAAGCTGTCCGAGGAGGTCGCGGCTCTGTCTTCTCTGTGCCTGGCGTGGGGATCAGCCCAGCGCAGGGCCCTGTGGGAGCACCTCTGGCGTGGGATCTAAACCAAGAGCTACCCCCTCCCTGCCTTTCTGGGTCTGTCCGCCTCCTCTGGGAGAGGCCTCAGAAGGACGTGGTGAGGTAGGGAGGGGAAGTAAGTCACTGGAAGTCACAGAGTAAGCAGTCCCTGTCCCTGGTCACCTCCGCTCACCAGGAAAACAGCAGGTTTGTAAAAAGCCTGTTTCCCGCCCCGTGATCTACACAGACGTTTCTAAATCGCCATTAGAAATTAAGCATGTGCTGTATGTCTCTTCACACTGAATAATCGACAGAGGAAGCATCAGCCATAGTGGGACCACACTTCTGTATTAATGGGGAGAAGGCAAGTTCTCCAAGAGCCAAGATGCTGGGAGTGAA
>CM061270.1:690000-702500 GCA_030848825.1 Tadarida brasiliensis
CCCGCCGCACGCAGTGTTATGCGAGTGGAGCCGGGAAGAGACCGGTCCTCCGAAAAGGCGGCGGGGCGCCCGGCCTCGCCCGGCGACGGCGGCCGCCTCCTCCCCGACCCCGGCGGGGCTCCCGGGCCCCGGGCTGGGTTGGTGGAAGGAGAATGGGGACGGGGAAGGGGACGGGGGTGGGCGGTGGCGGCAGATGGCGGGCCTGGGGCCGGCCGTCAACTATCCCAGGGGGGACGCGGGCCACCTCCCCTCCTCTCTCCTTCCTCTTCCAGGTAGACCAGCAGGACCGCAGCCGTTGCCAGGGACCCGTGCCAACAAAGGGCGGGGTGCGCGCGGCCTGCGTCATCAATGGCGGCCCGGGACTCCGGTAGCCTGGGTGACGCAACAGAACAGCTGCCTGGCACCGGACTTGGCCGCGCGAATGGCGAGCAACTAGGTCGAACAGTTGACCGGATGTCTAAAAGGCCCCTGGGAGTGTGGGGATGGGAGGAAGACAGAGAGGGTCCGAGTGTGTGTGTGAGTGTGGGTGTGTGTGTGTGTGTATTTTGTGTGTGTGTGTTTTCTGTGTGTCCCTGTGTATTGTGTGTGTGTGTGTCTGTGTGTGTGTGTGTATTTTGTGTGTGTGTGTTTTCTGTGTGTCCCTGTGTATTGTGTGTGTGTGTGTGTGTGTGTGTGGGTGTGTATTTTGTGTGTGTGTGTTTTCTGTGTGTCCCTGTGTATTGTGTGTGTCTGTGTGTGTGTGTGTATTTTGTGTGTGTGTGTTTTCTGTGTGTCCGTGTGTATTGTTTGTGTGTGTGTGTGTGTATTTTGTGTGTGTGTTTTCTGTGTGTCCCTGTGTATTGTGTGTGTGTGTCTGTGTGTGTGTGTGTCTGTGTGTGTGTGTGTGTGTGTGGGTGTGTATTTTGTGTGTGTGTGTTTTCTGTGTGTCCCTGTGTATTGTGTGTGTCTGTGTGTGTGTGTGTATTTTGTGTGTGTGTGTGTTTTCTGTGTGTCCGTGTGTATTGTTTGTGTGTGTGTGTGTGTATTTTGTGTGTCTGTGTTTTCTGTGTGTCCCTGTGTATTGTGTGTGTGTGTGTCTGTGTGTGTGTGTGTGTGTGTATTTTGTGTGTGTGTGTTTTCTGTGTGTCCCTGTGTATTGTGTGTGTGTTTGTCTGTGTGTGTGTGTGTGTATTTTGTGTGTGTGTGTTTTCTGTGTGTCCCTGTGTATTGTGTGTGTGTGTGTCTGTGTGTGTGTGTGTGTGTGTGTGGGTGTGTATTTTGTGTGTGTGTGTTTTCTGTGTGTCCCTGTGTATTCTGTGTGTGTGTATTTTGTGTGTGTGTGTGTTTTCTGTGTGTCCGTGTATATTGTTTGTGTGTGTGTCTGTGTGTCTGTGTGTGTGTGTGTGTGTGTGTGAGTGCGCTTGTATAACAGGGGCCACATACACAAAGAGAAACTGGCAGGCTCAGGGGAGGCCTGTGTGGCGGCCCCACACACCCAGAGACGTACGCTAACCTCGAAGGATGGTCCGGAGTATAAATATGTTAACTGCAAACACTATACCGTGGGTGGGTGCTGATGTCCTAGGCCCGCACCTTCCCGTGGAGAGTGGTGTGTGGAGGGAGGACCGGTCTGTCCCGGCCCTCCCGTCCTCATCCATCCATCCATCCACCCAGCCGTCCATCCATCCTTCCACCCATCCATTCATTGCAGGGGAACCTAAAGCTGAGTGCGCAATATCGTCAGCTGGAGCGCAGTGTTTCGGTAAGAGTGTGCTTGCTGTTCCCGTGACACAGGGTTACTGAGTCCAATAATCCCCTACCAGGCCTCCCTCGGCCCTCATCACTCCACGCCAGCGTTTGGCCTAGGGAATGTAAGACGCCGAGTGGGACTGTTTAACTTCTCCTTGGATGCCCTGGACTCGCACCCCTAAACTACCCCAGCACAACCCCCTCGCTGATCCTCAAAGGGTTGAAGGTAGGTAGTTTGTTTGTTTGGCGCGTGGACGGGACTCTTTCAGCCCCAGACCGCAAATCATCCCTACCTGCAGCTTGGATTCGGTGGCCTAAAGTCAGGGGAGTTGTAGAAGCCCCAGGCGCAGTCCAAGGCTTTCTGCCTTGGAATGAAGCCATTGAGTGAGGTCCTTTGCAATCAATCTCCCTGACCTCCCTTCCCCATCCGCAGCCCCCTCCCCACCCCAGCACTCTCGCTAAGGCCCAGGTACCAAGCCTGTCCGTTTGGGGAATGGAAGGCTAGCGGTTTCACCCTAACTTGTGCATCAGGCCTCTGTGCCTCAGGAAAATGACGCAGTGGTTAGAGCTGAGTTGCTATGTCAGGCAAAGCGCCCGGGTCAGCAAAAAGTTTGCAATTGAGAACAGACTAACCGATGTCTCTGCAGTAGATTGCATTAAAAGTGAAAAACAAAGGTAAGGTACGGAAAGGAACAGAAAGGAAAGGCAAGGCAAGGCAAGGCAAGGCAAGGCAAGGCAAGGCAAGGCAAGGCAAGGAAAGGAAAGGAAAGGAAAGGAAAGGAAAGGAAAGGAAAGAAAGGAAAGAGAAGAGGGGGGAGAAGGAGAAGTAAGAGATGCAAAGATTCCTCCGTCCGTTGCCGTCCCGTGAGGACTCGCCCGGGTTCGGATTCACGACACCGGCCGTGATGTTTGTTGTCGGGCGCTGGGGAGCTCGGGCAGGCCTTGGCGTTTCCACCTGCCGGCGACCTCGGGGTCTTTTTTGGTCTCCGAGTCGCCCGCCCAGTCCTCCGAGCCGGCCGACTCCAGAAAAAGACAAAATTTTCCACTCCCCTTCCGCGGCCGCGCTGGGAGCTCTGAGGCGGACGCCCCGCCGCACGCAGTGTTATGCGAGTGGAGCCGGGAAGAGACCGGTCCTCCGAAAAGGCGGCGGGGCGCCCGGCCTCGCCCGGCGACGGCGGCCGCCTCCTCCCCGACCCCGGCGGGGCTCCCGGGCCCCGGGCTGGGTTGGTGGAAGGAGAAAGGGGACGGGGAAGGGGACGGGGGTGGGCGGTGGCGGCAGATGGCGGGCCTGGGGCCGGCCGTCAACTATCCCAGGGGGGACGCGGGCCACCTCCCCTCCTCTCTCCTTCCTCTTCCAGGTAGACCAGCAGGACCGCAGCCATTGCCAGGGACCCGTGCCAACAAAGGGCGGGGTGCGCGCGGCCTGCGTCATCAATGGCGGCCCGGGACTCCGGTAGCCTGGGTGACGCAACAGAACAGCTGCCTGGCACCGGACTTGGCCGCGCGAATGGCGAGCAACTAGGTCGAACAGTTGACCGGATGTCTAAAAGGCCCCTGGGAGTGTGGGGATGGGAGGAAGACAGAGAGGGTCCGAGTGTGTGTGTGAGTGTGGGTGTGTGTGTGTGTGTATTTTGTGTGTGTGTGTTTTCTGTGTGTCCCTGTGTATTGTGTGTGTGTGTGTCTGTGTGTGTGTGTATTTTGTGTGTGTGTGTTTTCTGTGTGTCCCTGTGTATTGTGTGTGTGTGTGTGTGTGTGTGGGTGTGTATTTTGTGTGTGTGTGTTTTCTGTGTGTCCCTGTGTATTGTGTGTGTCTGTGTGTGTGTGTATTTTGTGTGTGTGTGTTTTCTGTGTGTCCGTGTGTATTGTTTGTGTGTGTCTGTGTGTATTTTGTGTGTGTTTTCTGTGTGTCCCTGTGTATTGTGTGTGTGTGTCTGTGTGTGTGTGTGTCTGTGTGTGTGTGTGTGTGTGTGGGTGTGTATTTTGTGTGTGTGTGTTTTCTGTGTGTCCCTGTGTATTGTGTGTGTCTGTGTGTGTGTGTGTATTTTGTGTGTGTGTGTGTTTTCTGTGTGTCCGTGTGTATTGTTTGTGTGTGTGTGTGTGTATTTTGTGTGTCTGTGTTTTCTGTGTGTCCCTGTGTATTGTGTGTGTGTGTGTCTGTGTGTGTGTGTGTGTGTGTATTTTGTGTGTGTGTGTTTTCTGTGTGTCCCTGTGTATTGTGTGTGTGTTTGTCTGTGTGTGTGTGTGTGTATTTTGTGTGTGTGTGTTTTCTGTGTGTCCCTGTGTATTGTGTGTGTGTGTGTCTGTGTGTGTGTGTGTGTGTGTGGGTGTGTATTTTGTGTGTGTGTGTTTTCTGTGTGTCCCTGTGTATTCTGTGTGTGTGTGTATTTTGTGTGTGTGTGTGTTTTCTGTGTGTCCGTGTATATTGTTTGTGTGTGTGTGTGTGTATTTTGTGTGTGTGTGTTTTCTGTGTGTCCCTGTGTATTGTGTGTGTGTGTCTGTGTGTGTGTGTGTGTGTGTATTTTTTTTGTGTGTGTTTTCTGTGTGTCCCTGTGTATTGTGTGTGTGTGTATTTTGTGTGTGTGTGTGTTTTCTCTGTGTCCCTGTGTATTGTGTGTGTGTGTGTGTGTGTGATTTTGTGTGTGTGTTTTCTGTGTGTCCCTGTGTATTGTGTGTGTGTGTGTCTGTGTGTGTGTGTGTGTGGGGGGGTGTATTTTGTGTGTGTGTGTGTTTTCTGTGTGTCCGTGTGTATTGTTTGTGTGTGTGTCTGTGTGTGTGTGTGTGGGTGTGTATTTTGTGTGTGTGTGTGTTTTCTGTGTGTCCCTGTGTATTGTGTGTGTGTGTGTCTGTGTGTGTGTGTGTGTGTGAGTGCGCTTGTATAACAGGGGCCACATACACAAAGGGAAACTGGCAGGCTCAGGGGAGGCCTGTGTGGCGGCCCCACAGACCCAGAGACGTACGCTAACCTCGAAGGATGGTCCGGAGTATAAATATGTTAACTGCAAACACTATACCGTGGGTGGGTGCTGATGTCCTAGGCCCGCACCTTCCCGTGGAGAGTGGTGTGTGGAGGGAGGACCGGTCTGTCCCGGCCCTCCCGTCCTCATCCATCCATCCATCCACCCAGCCGTCCATCCATCCTTCCACCCATCCATTCATTGCAGGGGAACCTAAAGCTGAGTGCGCAATATCGTCAGCTGGAGCGCAGTGTTTCGGTAAGAGTGTGCTTGCTGTTCCCGTGACACAGGGTTACTGAGTCCAATAATCCCCTACCAGGCCTCCCTCGGCCCTCATCACTCCACGCCAGCATTTGGCCTAGGGAATGTAAGACGCCGAGTGGGACTGTTTAACTTCTCCTTGGATGCCCTGGACTCGCACCCCTAAACTACCCCAGCACAACCCCCTCGCTGATCCTCAAAGGGTTGAAGGTAGGTAGTTTGTTTGTTTGGCGCGTGGACGGGACTCTTTCAGCCCCAGACCGCAAATCATCCCTACCTGCAGCTTGGATTCGGTGGCCTAAAGTCAGGGGAGTTGTAGAAGCCCCAGGCGCAGTCCAAGGCTTTCTGCCTTGGAATGAAGCCATTGAGTGAGGTCCTTTGCAATCAATCTCCATGACCTCCCTTCCACATCCGCAGCCCCCTCCCCACCCCAGCACTCTCGCTAAGGCCCAGGTACCAAGCCTGTCCGTTTGGGGAATGGAAGGCTAGCGGTTTCACCCTAACTTGTGCATCAGGCCTCTGTGCCTCAGGAAAATGACGCAGTGGTTAGAGCTGAGTTGCTATGTCAGGCAAAGCGCCCGGGTCAGCAAAAAGTTTGCAATTGAGAACAGACTAACCGATGTCTCTGCAGTAGATTGCATTAAAAGTGAAAAACAAAGGTAAGGTACGGAAAGGAACGGAAAAGAAAGGAAAGGAAAGGAAAGGCAAGGCAAGGCAAGGCAAGGCAAGGCAAGGCAAGGCAAGGAAAGGAAAGGAAAGGAAAGGAAAGGAAAGGAAAGAAAGGAAAGAGAAGAGGGGGGAGAAGGTGAAGTAAGAGATGCAAAGATTCCTCCGTCCGTTGCCGTCCCGTGAGGACTCGCCCGGGTTCGGATTCAGGACACCGGCCGTGATGTTTGTTGTCGGGCGCTGGGGAGCTCGGGCAGGCCTTGGCGTTTCCACCTGCCGGCGACCTCGGGGTCTTTTTTGGTCTCCGAGTCGCCCGCCCAGTCCTCCGAGCCGGCCGACTCCAGAAAAAGACAAAATTTTCCACTCCCCTTCCGCGGCCGCGCTGGGAGCTCCGAGGCGGACGCCCCGCCGCACGCAGTGTTATGCGAGTGGAGCCGGGAAGAGACCGGTCCTCCGAAAAGGCGGCGGGGCGCCCGGCCTCGCCCGGCGACGGCGGCCGCCTCCTCCCCGACCCCGGCGGGGCTCCCGGGCCCCGGGCTGGGTTGGTGGAAGGAGAATGGGGACGGGGAAGGGGACGGGGGTGGGCGGTGGCGGCAGATGGCGGGCCTGGGGCCGGCCGTCAACTATCCCAGGGGGGACGCGGGCCACCTCCCCTCCTCTCTCCTTCCTCTTCCAGGTAGACCAGCAGGACCGCAGCCGTTGCCAGGGACCCGTGCCAACAAAGGGCGGGGTGCGCGCGGCCTGCGTCATCAATGGCGGCCCGGGACTCCGGTAGCCTGGGTGACGCAACAGAACAGCTGCCTGGCACCGGACTTGGCCGCGCGAATGGCGAGCAACTAGGTCGAACAGTTGACCGGATGTCTAAAAGGCCCCTGGGAGTGTGGGGATGGGAGGAAGACAGAGAGGGTCCGAGTGTGTGTGTGAGTGTGGGTGTGTGTGTGTGTGTATTTTGTGTGTGTGTGTTTTCTGTGTGTCCCTGTGTATTGTGTGTGTGTGTGTCTGTGTGTGTGTGTGTATTTTGTGTGTGTGTGTTTTCTGTGTGTCCCTGTGTATTGTGTGTGTGTGTGTGTGTGTGTGTGGGTGTGTATTTTGTGTGTGTGTGTTTTCTGTGTGTCCCTGTGTATTGTGTGTGTCTGTGTGTGTGTGTGTATTTTGTGTGTGTGTGTTTTCTGTGTGTCCGTGTGTATTGTTTGTGTGTGTGTGTGTGTATTTTGTGTGTGTGTTTTCTGTGTGTCCCTGTGTATTGTGTGTGTGTGTCTGTGTGTGTGTGTGTCTGTGTGTGTGTGTGTGTGTGTGGGTGTGTATTTTGTGTGTGTGTGTTTTCTGTGTGTCCCTGTGTATTGTGTGTGTCTGTGTGTGTGTGTATTTTGTGTGTGTGTGTGTTTTCTGTGTGTCCGTGTGTATTGTTTGTGTGTGTGTGTGTGTATTTTGTGTGTCTGTGTTTTCTGTGTGTCCCTGTGTATTGTGTGTGTGTGTGTCTGTGTGTGTGTGTGTGTGTGTGTATTTTGTGTGTGTGTGTTTTCTGTGTGTCCCTGTGTATTGTGTGTGTGTTTGTCTGTGTGTGTGTGTGTGTATTTTGTGTGTGTGTGTTTTCTGTGTGTCCCTGTGTATTGTGTGTGTGTGTGTCTGTGTGTGTGTGTGTGTGTGTGTGGGTGTGTATTTTGTGTGTGTGTGTTTTCTGTGTGTCCCTGTGTATTCTGTGTGTGTGTATTTTGTGTGTGTGTGTGTTTTCTGTGTGTCCGTGTATATTGTTTGTGTGTGTGTCTGTGTGTCTGTGTGTGTGTGTGTGTGTGTGTGAGTGCGCTTGTATAACAGGGGCCACATACACAAAGAGAAACTGGCAGGCTCAGGGGAGGCCTGTGTGGCGGCCCCACACACCCAGAGACGTACGCTAACCTCGAAGGATGGTCCGGAGTATAAATATGTTAACTGCAAACACTATACCGTGGGTGGGTGCTGATGTCCTAGGCCCGCACCTTCCCGTGGAGAGTGGTGTGTGGAGGGAGGACCGGTCTGTCCCGGCCCTCCCGTCCTCATCCATCCATCCATCCACCCAGCCGTCCATCCATCCTTCCACCCATCCATTCATTGCAGGGGAACCTAAAGCTGAGTGCGCAATATCGTCAGCTGGAGCGCAGTGTTTCGGTAAGAGTGTGCTTGCTGTTCCCGTGACACAGGGTTACTGAGTCCAATAATCCCCTACCAGGCCTCCCTCGGCCCTCATCACTCCACGCCAGCGTTTGGCCTAGGGAATGTAAGACGCCGAGTGGGACTGTTTAACTTCTCCTTGGATGCCCTGGACTCGCACCCCTAAACTACCCCAGCACAACCCCCTCGCTGATCCTCAAAGGGTTGAAGGTAGGTAGTTTGTTTGTTTGGCGCGTGGACGGGACTCTTTCAGCCCCAGACCGCAAATCATCCCTACCTGCAGCTTGGATTCGGTGGCCTAAAGTCAGGGGAGTTGTAGAAGCCCCAGGCGCAGTCCAAGGCTTTCTGCCTTGGAATGAAGCCATTGAGTGAGGTCCTTTGCAATCAATCTCCCTGACCTCCCTTCCCCATCCGCAGCCCCCTCCCCACCCCAGCACTCTCGCTAAGGCCCAGGTACCAAGCCTGTCCGTTTGGGGAATGGAAGGCTAGCGGTTTCACCCTAACTTGTGCATCAGGCCTCTGTGCCTCAGGAAAATGACGCAGTGGTTAGAGCTGAGTTGCTATGTCAGGCAAAGCGCCCGGGTCAGCAAAAAGTTTGCAATTGAGAACAGACTAACCGATGTCTCTGCAGTAGATTGCATTAAAAGTGAAAAACAAAGGTAAGGTACGGAAAGGAACAGAAAGGAAAGGCAAGGCAAGGCAAGGCAAGGCAAGGCAAGGCAAGGCAAGGCAAGGCAAGGAAAGGAAAGGAAAGGAAAGGAAAGGAAAGGAAAGGAAAGAAAGGAAAGAGAAGAGGGGGGAGAAGGAGAAGTAAGAGATGCAAAGATTCCTCCGTCCGTTGCCGTCCCGTGAGGACTCGCCCGGGTTCGGATTCACGACACCGGCCGTGATGTTTGTTGTCGGGCGCTGGGGAGCTCGGGCAGGCCTTGGCGTTTCCACCTGCCGGCGACCTCGGGGTCTTTTTTGGTCTCCGAGTCGCCCGCCCAGTCCTCCGAGCCGGCCGACTCCAGAAAAAGACAAAATTTTCCACTCCCCTTCCGCGGCCGCGCTGGGAGCTCTGAGGCGGACGCCCCGCCGCACGCAGTGTTATGCGAGTGGAGCCGGGAAGAGACCGGTCCTCCGAAAAGGCGGCGGGGCGCCCGGCCTCGCCCGGCGACGGCGGCCGCCTCCTCCCCGACCCCGGCGGGGCTCCCGGGCCCCGGGCTGGGTTGGTGGAAGGAGAAAGGGGACGGGGAAGGGGACGGGGGTGGGCGGTGGCGGCAGATGGCGGGCCTGGGGCCGGCCGTCAACTATCCCAGGGGGGACGCGGGCCACCTCCCCTCCTCTCTCCTTCCTCTTCCAGGTAGACCAGCAGGACCGCAGCCGTTGCCAGGGACCCGTGCCAACAAAGGGCGGGGTGCGCGCGGCCTGCGTCATCAATGGCGGCCCGGGACTCCGGTAGCCTGGGTGACGCAACAGAACAGCTGCCTGGCACCGGACTTGGCCGCGCGAATGGCGAGCAACTAGGTCGAACAGTTGACCGGATGTCTAAAAGGCCCCTGGGAGTGTGGGGATGGGAGGAAGACAGAGAGGGTCCGAGTGTGTGTGTGAGTGTGGGTGTGTGTGTGTGTGTATTTTGTGTGTGTGTGTTTTCTGTGTGTCCCTGTGTATTGTGTGTGTGTGTGTCTGTGTGTGTGTGTATTTTGTGTGTGTGTGTTTTCTGTGTGTCCCTGTGTATTGTGTGTGTGTGTGTGTGTGTGTGGGTGTGTATTTTGTGTGTGTGTGTTTTCTGTGTGTCCCTGTGTATTGTGTGTGTCTGTGTGTGTGTGTATTTTGTGTGTGTGTGTTTTCTGTGTGTCCGTGTGTATTGTTTGTGTGTGTCTGTGTGTATTTTGTGTGTGTGTTTTCTGTGTGTCCCTGTGTATTGTGTGTGTGTGTCTGTGTGTGTGTGTGTGTGTGTGTGTGTGTGTGTGTGTGGGTGTGTATTTTGTGTGTGTGTGTTTTCTGTGTGTCCCTGTGTATTGTGTGTGTCTGTGTGTGTGTGTGTATTTTGTGTGTGTGTGTGTTTTCTGTGTGTCCGTGTGTATTGTTTGTGTGTGTGTGTGTGTATTTTGTGTGTGTGTGTTTTCTGTGTGTCCCTGTGTATTGTGTGTGTGTGTGTCTGTGTGTGTGTGTGTGTGTGTATTTTGTGTGTGTGTGTTTTCTGTGTGTCCCTGTGTATTGTGTGTGTGTTTGTCTGTGTGTGTGTGTGTGTATTTTGTGTGTGTGTGTTTTCTGTGTGTCCCTGTGTATTGTGTGTGTGTGTGTCTGTGTGTGTGTGTGTGTGTGTGGGTGTGTATTTTGTGTGTGTGTGTTTTCTGTGTGTCCCTGTGTATTCTGTGTGTGTGTGTATTTTGTGTGTGTGTGTGTTTTCTGTGTGTCCGTGTATATTGTTTGTGTGTGTGTGTGTGTATTTTGTGTGTGTGTGTTTTCTGTGTGTCCCTGTGTATTGTGTGTGTGTGTCTGTGTGTGTGTGTGTGTGTGTATTTTTTTTGTGTGTGTTTTCTGTGTGTCCCTGTGTATTGTGTGTGTGTGTATTTTGTGTGTGTGTGTGTTTTCTCTGTGTCCCTGTGTATTGTGTGTGTGTGTGTGTGTGTGTGATTTTGTGTGTGTGTTTTCTGTGTGTCCCTGTGTATTGTGTGTGTGTGTGTCTGTGTGTGTGTGTGTGTGGGGGGGTGTATTTTGTGTGTGTGTGTGTTTTCTGTGTGTCCGTGTGTATTGTTTGTGTGTGTGTCTGTGTGTGTGTGTGTGGGTGTGTATTTTGTGTGTGTGTGTGTTTTCTGTGTGTCCCTGTGTATTGTGTGTGTGTGTGTCTGTGTGTGTGTGTGTGTGTGAGTGCGCTTGTATAACAGGGGCCACATACACAAAGGGAAACTGGCAGGCTCAGGGGAGGCCTGTGTGGCGGCCCCACAGACCCAGAGACGTACGCTAACCTCGAAGGATGGTCCGGAGTATAAATATGTTAACTGCAAACACTATACCGTGGGTGGGTGCTGATGTCCTAGGCCCGCACCTTCCCGTGGAGAGTGGTGTGTGGAGGGAGGACCGGTCTGTCCCGGCCCTCCCGTCCTCATCCATCCATCCATCCACCCAGCCGTCCATCCATCCTTCCACCCATCCATTCATTGCAGGGGAACCTAAAGCTGAGTGCGCAATATCGTCAGCTGGAGCGCAGTGTTTCGGTAAGAGTGTGCTTGCTGTTCCCGTGACACAGGGTTACTGAGTCCAATAATCCCCTACCAGGCCTCCCTCGGCCCTCATCACTCCACGCCAGCATTTGGCCTAGGGAATGTAAGACGCCGAGTGGGACTGTTTAACTTCTCCTTGGATGCCCTGGACTCGCACCCCTAAACTACCCCAGCACAACCCCCTCGCTGATCCTCAAAGGGTTGAAGGTAGGTAGTTTGTTTGTTTGGCGCGTGGACGGGACTCTTTCAGCCCCAGACCGCAAATCATCCCTACCTGCAGCTTGGATTCGGTGGCCTAAAGTCAGGGGAGTTGTAGAAGCCCCAGGCGCAGTCCAAGGCTTTCTGCCTTGGAATGAAGCCATTGAGTGAGGTCCTTTGCAATCAATCTCCATGACCTCCCTTCCACATCCGCAGCCCCCTCCCCACCCCAGCACTCTCGCTAAGGCCCAGGTACCAAGCCTGTCCGTTTGGGGAATGGAAGGCTAGCGGTTTCACCCTAACTTGTGCATCAGGCCTCTGTGCCTCAGGAAAATGACGCAGTGGTTAGAGCTGAGTTGCTATGTCAGGCAAAGCGCCCGGGTCAGCAAAAAGTTTGCAATTGAGAACAGACTAACCGATGTCTCTGCAGTAGATTGCATTAAAAGTGAAAAACAAAGGTAAGGTACGGAAAGGAACGGAAAAGAAAGGAAAGGAAAGGAAAGGCAAGGCAAGGCAAGGCAAGGCAAGGCAAGGCAAGGCAAGGAAAGGAAAGGAAAGGAAAGGAAAGGAAAGGAAAGAAAGGAAAGAGAAGAGGGGGGAGAAGGTGAAGTAAGAGATGCAAAGATTCCTCCGTCCGTTGCCGTCCCGTGAGGACTCGCCCGGGTTCGGATTCAGGACACCGGCCGTGATGTTTGTTGTCGGGCGCTGGGGAGCTCGGGCAGGCCTTGGCGTTTCCACCTGCCGGCGACCTCGGGGTCTTTTTTGGTCTCCGAGTCGCCCGCCCAGTCCTCCGAGCCGGCCGACTCCAGAAAAAGACAAAATTTTCCACTCCCCTTCCGCGGCCGCGCTGGGAGCTCCGAGGCGGACGCCCCGCCGCACGCAGTGTTATGCGAGTGGAGCCGGGAAGAGACCGGTCCTCCGAAAAGGCGGCGGGGCGCCCGGCCTCGCCCGGCGACGGCGGCCGCCTCCTCCCCGACCCCGGCGGGGCTCCCGGGCCCCGGGCTGGGTTGGTGGAAGGAGAATGGGGACGGGGAAGGGGACGGGGGTGGGCGGTGGCGGCAGATGGCGGGCCTGGGGCCGGCCGTCAACTATCCCAGGGGGGACGCGGGCCACCTCCCCTCCTCTCTCCTTCCTCTTCCAGGTAGACCAGCAGGACCGCAGCCGTTGCCAGGGACCCGTGCCAACAAAGGGCGGGGTGCGCGCGGCCTGCGTCATCAATGGCGGCCCGGGACTCCGGTAGCCTGGGTGACGCAACAGAACAGCTGCCTGGCACCGGACTTGGCCGCGCGAATGGCGAGCAACTAGGTCGAACAGTTGACCGGATGTCTAAAAGGCCCCT